>LBNU01029400.1:1010-16113 GCA_014162995.1 Artemisia annua
ATTTAAATAATGTGTGACAAACTTGACTATATAATTTAGCCACATACACAATTACTTCATGTACCATATCTATTTTGGTCACACTCTTCAATTGTGTGACATATATTTGTCACATATGTATATCTGTAGTGTGACTAATGCTTAAAGCTGATTTGTATCGGTCACACGTCCCAAATTAAACGTGACTAAATGATCGAAAAATATTTACCAGTTACACTCCAGTCACATAAATACACAAATGTGTGGCATATATCTTCCGAAATGGTCACACAAGTCGGAGAGAGTGTGGCTGTTTATTTTATTTTCATACATTTAGTCACGTAAATATGTTACAGTGTGACCGTTTGAAATCGACCATGTGTGACGATAGGCCTTTTTTGGCGTAGTGATTGATGATGTGTTGAATGATGATATAGCGCTTGCGTGGAGATGAGAGTGATGGTCACCATTGTGACTAGTCTTAGTGCTATGGTTAGTAACCCCTGGAAGCACTCTTTCTACTTTCGGGTTTATCTTGAGCGTACGTGTAAAATTTGTCTATGTTAGTTTCACCTTTTTCATATCTCGTTCTGATGGAACTGAATATTTTGTTTTTGTTGCTATGGTTAGCAAAAACCATTTCAAAAAAGAGAATGTATAGTTTCTAGCAACATTATCAGAGGAAATTATCGCTGATTTGGTGATTCACATCATTCCAGGCGAATTTATAAACAAATAATTATTAGGGAATAAATAGGCTCAAGCCTGGTTTGTAGGTTTAGGGCATCTAGGGTTTTACCATTATAAATAATGGTCAATAATAAAGTAATACGGGAATTACGTAGTCTAACATGGTATCGGAGCGGGCCTGATCCTTAGAACTAGCTAGCTAAGTTGAGCCGCCTCTCCTATATCACCCCGTCAAACCTGTCAATTAAAAAAAAATAATAAAAAATAAATAAATAAATAAAATATATGATTGTCGAACCTAAATCTGCCGTCATGTAATCTGCATGCAACAAAGCATATAATTGCGAGCGAATTTATGGAAGCAAGCACGCATGTAGCTTGTTTTTTTTATTCTGTTCATGACTTATGGAAGAAGGCAAGCAAGCAGGTGGAGTTTGATCGCGTATTGCATATCAGAAGATTTTTTTTTTATTATTATTAAAAAAAAGTTATAGTTATTTTATTGTTTGTTTGTTAGTCGATTGTTCGTACGGCTTTGTTACCAGTCGACTAAAGTTGACCGTTGGTACCAGTCCCTAAAGTCGACCGTTGGTACGGTTGTGTTACCAGTCGACTTAGCCGACCTTTGGTACCAGTCGACAAAAGTCGACCGTTGGTACGGTTTTGTTACGAGTCGACCAAAATTATGTTTTTATTATGTTAATGTTTTTTTTTGTTTCTTGTCTAGTTTATTACTCCAGTTCGAGCTTTCGCGATTTCGCCACTCGAACTGCTGGGGAGTATTAAGGAATACATAGGCCCAAGCTCGGTTTGTGGGTTTAGAGCATCTAAAGTTTTACCATTATAAATAATGATCAATAATAAAGAAATACCTACACCTACGAGGAATTATTAATAATTTCCTCATGTTTGTTTTTTTAACTGTTTCAAATGATTGTGTATTAATTGTACTATAGATTCAACTTGGTACATATTTTCCCATCATATCGCAAGTGAAAGTACAATAACTAACAAGCTAGAACACACGACACAAAAGGTACTAGTAAATCTTTTTTATATGACAAATCTAATGTACTACAACCCGTAACTTGTTAGTCGTCATTGGGTTCAGATATTATAAGAGGGTATTTAATCTTCATTTAAATATGATTATTATGATATTAAGAATTAGAATTGAAATCACATAATAAGTTTACCAAAGTCAAGTTATATGTTAAATTTTCGGTCTAATTAATTATATTGAAGATGTCAACTTTAAAAGGTAGCAACTTTTCGTGTCAAGAAATCATTGCTAGAGTAGACAAGCTCTGACTATAAAGCAGGAATCGTGCCCCGACCATACGTAGATATTAGTTGAAAGCATTTGTGAGATATATTATGAGATAGGTTGTATAAGTGTGAAAAACAATTGCCGTTTTAAAAAAAATAAAATAAAATAAAATAATAATCTAGAGATCAGTTTTGTGTTTCTGGGTTAGAGTATTGTTCTAGAATCGGTTTGGTTGGTGGTAGTGTTACGTTAGTGTGCCTGTAAATTTAGCTTATTGCTACTTCTATTGTAAGCCTTATTGGAAAGCAATTATAGCAAGTTAGCAACTCATTATAAGTGTGGCGGGTCATTTTTAGATCGTACTATGTGTTGGACCACGTAATTAAATCATGTGTTATTTATGCTTGATATAGAATTCTATAGATGTGCTTGTTGTAAAACACATATGCATGCATGTAAGATTCACAGCAATGTATTGTTACATAATTTCAGAGTATGTTAATGATTTAAATGTTTACATAATTAAACGTCTTATGTGCCTCTCTAAAAATGATCACTTTCAACATACATTATCAAAATATCAAACGACTAAATTAATAAATTTGCTGAAATAATAAAAATCACATCCAAACACCTGCAATACCATATATGGTCCTTATATGTACATCTCGTCCCTACATGCATGTATCATTGTACGTTAACGTTCCTTGCTAACTTTTTTAAATATCAATTTTATGTAAGGTAATATTATATGGTATGTGTATCAACTTTTTAAATATCACTTTTGATCTCGCGATATGGAGGTGTAATTAAAGGTCTCCTTGACTAGTACGTATGAATTCGGTTGAGAATATATATGTGTAGATGAGTGTCGTGTCAATTAAAAAAGTAGAGCATCACCAAAATAAAGAAATAATAATTTTCAAAAATGACAAGTTACCAACACTTTTTTTGTTATAACAATGCTTATTTATTGCTTAAAGGTTGCATACAACATACACTCATACGTCTGATGCTATATTTTCCTACTAATTTTTACCAGATAACATAGCTATGTGTCATTTACAAAGGTATATAAGGGGTATTAGATTCAAACTTCATTAGGCACAATCTTGAGGACTTGAGGTAGAGTGTGGTCAAAGAAAAGGTAAAAAACGGTCACTCAGATAGTAAGATAACCGGTTAGTCGTATACATATTTTAAGTCAAACATTCGCCTTCCTAACAAAAGATATAAATTTCATCCATATACCTGTTTATTTGCAAATATACATACATATCACACAGTCAGATGTCCAAAACAACCACTAAATGGTCAGTAATATTTGTTGCATGAAAAAGTTATACGGAGTAATAATAAAAGTGAACGACTTGGAAAATATAATGTAATGAGGAAGGGTGAAAAAGGAAAGAGGCACAAAATCAAATCAAATATTATCGTCATGGTCGTGGTGGGGTACCACACAGGATCCCCCGCTAACAGACTCTCATTCTCTTACTTGATTTGCCAACTTCTTTTCTCCAACTGAAAGTTTGTTGGTAAACATTTTATTATTCTTTTTAATCTTATTTCTTCTATGTAACATTCTTTTTTTATTACTTTCGATAATGTTAATGAGTATTAATCCACATAAGTTATTATTATTACATCCTAGTTGTTGTACATTATATGAACAGAGACGGAACCAGGTTTCTAAGTGAGCGGGTGCATAAAAATTTCACGAATTGTAATATAAGAGTTGTGATAAAAATTGAAGTTTACTTTTTACCTAAGTAAAAGACACCGCGAGACAACCTCTAATTCCGTCGTTGGTTGCGAATAGATTCATTTACTGTTTTAGTTAACCCTTTAGACTTTGTAATGAAAAAGGTTAAGTTATGATCACAAAATTTAATGTTTGGCCTAGTTGTCAACATATATTCGGGTGATGACGATTGTATGTCAAATATTGTTTAGTAACAATTGATGTGTAGATTTGGTTCATTGAAAAGTGAAAGAAAGACCATTTCACATATACTTCATGTTTAACAACGAGCTGAGTTAAAACAGTAAATATATATTCTTTTTGGGTAAAAGGGTTTACCCCGGTAAAATAGATAAACATATATTCTTACTTTTAACTACAACTAGATGATGAGACGAAAAATGTACCCGTTTTAAGGGGTCATTTAAGCCCTAATTCGAGTAAATGTGATCAAATATTGCCCTAAATCGTTCATTTTGTCATTTTAGATACTTTTGAGAAGAATTCTGGAAAACATGCTAATTTAGACGTTTTTGGAACATAAAAGTGAAGAAAACGACAAAGTCTCAAAAGAAGCTGGAAAACCTTCCTGACGGCGTTAGAGTCACAAGGTGACGCCGTCAGCCAACGTTGACAAAGGAGTAAAATCAGATTACACTAGACGCCCTATGAAGAAAACAAGATGTTTACACCTGACGGCGTCAGGTGTTAGAGGAAGTAGGCCGTCAGGTGCTAAGCTAAAGAGTGACGGCCCAGAGCACATATACAAGTGACGACGTCAGAAGTAGATCTAGGCCATCCGAGAACCCTAATGGCGGCGAGCTGACGCCGTCAGAACCCATAACCTGACGCCGTCAGAATGTAAAATCTATATATACTTTTCTATTTTTCATTCATTAGGGTGGAACTTTTGGTGAAAGTTTGGAAAAAAACCCTAAAGACGAATTTGGCTGTATTTTCAAGGGGTTTTCACCCTTGAATCCTTCATGTTCAATTAAAGATAAAGTCTCATTCAAATTAATCATATGTCTATGTGTTGGTTAATTACTCTTCATGCTTGCTTTAATTAACATGCTAGGCTAGATTTTCTTGGTTTGCTTTAGATCTAATGAAACCTAACTATTAATTATTGGTGATTTGGTTGTTATTACTGTCTTGGATGAATGTTTCATCAAGGTAGCTTAAGAAATATCTGGCTAAACTCTATATGGATAACATGCTTGAACGTCTTAAGAAACATGTAACTAATTCGTACCTAGTTATTAAGGTAGTATTTAACGCATGAGCCACTGTTACAATCCCTATGATTTGGTGCTTTACGCATCGTTGTAGGAGGAGATAAGAGCTCATAGAATTGGGGAGATATGTACGCCACCCCATGAATTGTTAAGGAATACACCCGTCATCCACCAAGTAATACATACACCAATTAACCGGTAAAAGATAGTTAGGGAGTAAGGAAATCTAAGTAAACACATTTGTCTCCATATAAGTTTTCACAACCACAATAGTTTAGTTATTTTATTTTTAATTGCAATTGTAGTTTTTGGGTTAGTTGACTAGCAACTAATTCCGCCCACTCCTCCAAAACCCGAGATTTTACTTGCTTTCATAAAAATATAAAAATACAAAAATAATCTTCCTTCACCCTTAGACCTTGTAGAGTAGTTTTTCTAACCTAACGAACACTATTCCCTGTGAGAGAATGATCAATCCCCCGTACTTACCACTACACTATACTACACTGACTAGGTACACTGCCTGGTGGGATTGCAAGCTTCTCAAGATCCCTTGAGAGGTAAAACCTGTTGCGTGGTCGCGATCCCACGTCATCAAGTGTTTGGCGCCGCTGCCGGGGAATAGTTATTGTTTAGGTAGAATTGTTATTTTATTAGGTCTACTCACTAGATTCCTTTCTAGTGAGATTTTTATTTTATTTTTCTAGGATTTCTTTAGTCTATGTATTTTCTTCGTGTTTTTGTTCGTAACCATTACCATCCGCCATCATGGAAGGTGGTAACCTCCTTGATCCCAACAACCCACCTCAACGAAACCACCCACGACAACCAAACCAACCTCCTAGAGCCCGTACCTTGGGAGAGTATTCCCGTCCTAGCCACCATGGCTATCGCAACACCATTGAGCTCACTCAAGGAGCCAATGTCACTCCCTTGCGATCCGACACCATCCGGTTGGTGCAAAGCGGATGCGCATTCCATGGACTTCGTTCCGAAGATCCAAACCAACATCTCAAGGATTTCCTCAAAATCGTAGATTCCATAGACCTTGATGTTGCAACTCGAGAGACGACCCGATTGCGTCTCTTCCAATTCTCTCTACGGGACCAAGCTAGTCAATGGCTTGAGCGACTTCCCGCAGGATCCATCACCTCTTGGGACGATCTCACAACTCGTTTCCTTGCTCAATTTTTCCCACCGGGGAGAACTACCAAGCTAAGGAATGATATCTTGGCGTTCCAACAACGCCAAGGCGAAACCCTCTACGAGGCATGGACTCGATTCAAGGACTTACTCCAAAAAGTCCCTCATCATGGCATAGACCTTTGGCTCCAAGTCCAAATCTTCTATGACCACATCAATCTCCACACGAGGCAAACCATTGACCAAGCGGCCGGTGGCAAGCTACGTGATCTAAGTGCGGAACAATCATGGGATCTCCTAGAAGATCTTGCTCTATATGACAACGAAAGTTGGAATGATCCCCGTGATTTGAATAAAACGGTCAAGGCAATATCTTTGCCTTCGAATAATTCAAGCACTTCCGACCGTAGGATCATAGAACTTGAAGACCAAGTCAAGTTTCTCATGAAATCCTACGAAGCTCCTAAACCTTCAAGCCAAGTGAACAAAATCACTTCTTCGTGCGAATTATGTAGTGGTCCCCACGACACTCGTGATTGCATGGAACTCCCCGAACAAGCTTTTGCGGACTACGCATCCACGCGTACCGACGGAGCGGGAGATAAGTGGTACACTTTCAAACCCGAGCCAAACCCTTATGGAGATTCATACAACCCCTCATGGAAAAATCACCCCAACCTTAGGTGGAAGTCAAACCAAAACGCACCCCAAAACAATTCTTCCAACCCACCTAACCGGTTTCAATCCAACGGTAATTCCTCAAACCGTACCTTCAACAACAATCCTTCCAACAACTATGGTAGTACCAACAACTTTGAAGGATTGATGTCCAATTTTATGGCATCTCAAGAAGCTCGCATAGCTAAATTCACATCCGAATTCAATCAACAACAAGTAGAGATGACCAATAAAATTGACAACTTGTTGAAAGCCCTCAACAACCAAGTGCTATCACCCCCACAAAAGGACGCTAGAAACACCAATAGCGAACCACAAATCAAGGACCCCTCTTCATCCAAACATGTCCACTTCGTAAACGTTGTGACCATTAGACCAATTGATAGGAGTGAGAATGATAGTGAATCAAAGGATGAGAGTAAGGAATTAGAGGATGATAGGAAGGCTAAGGTTAGCGAAATAGAAGAAGTAGAGGAGGAGGATTACTTCAATAGGTTACCCACTAAGGAAGAGCGAGCATATCATAAGAATCTATTCGATGACTCCGAGACCCCATACATCCTAGGTAACCCAATTTTCAAGGTGGGCGATCCATCTAATCTCAACATACCATGCAACATCGGGCATTTGCATATTTGGAAAGCGTACATTGACCCTAGATCACCCATTAACATCATGACTAGAGCTCAATACAATTTGATAATGAAAAGTCAACTAGGGTATAGAGTGTTTCCCGATAAGGGATGGATTAGTAACTTCACGGGAAGAGTTAAAGGATTACCGGTTTATGTAGGAAACTTTACCTATGTCACCGACTTTGTGATTGTAGAAGATATCCGCCCAATAATCGATGCAAGTGTGACCCAAGTAGTCTTAGGCAAACCATTTATCGAGGTCTCTAGAATGACTCATGAACCTTCCTTAGGGATAGTCACATTTAAGGATGAGACCGATGAGGTGAACTACCAAATGCCGTATAAGATAGAGCAATACCAACACTTGTCAAACGTTGAGAAGGAGCTCAAACAAGCGGTTTACTATAGGAATGATGAGGATAGACGTAGGGGAGTAGACTATGTCATGAAAAGGATTTTCGGTTTCTATAAGGATTGTTTGAACTTAGGGCCCGAATACAAAACCGGAAAAGAGGATGACTTAGGAACCGAGACCAACGACGAAGTCACGTAACGTACGGTGACTTTGAGTCTAGCTACAAGACTCGTTAATAAAGAAAAGCGCTTCTTGGGAGGCAACCCATGTTTTGTGTGTTTTTGTGTGTTTATTTGATTTTATTTGTTTCCGTATGTAAGTTATATTTCTTGTTATTGATTCATGCTTCAAACTAAATTGTGAAAATGCTTTATTTTGTTTTTAACTTCGTCTTAACTACATATAAAGGTATTTTGCAAAAGCTAAGTGTAAGGGAAATCTAAATCGGTTTATATAGAACGAATGAACATGAATCATAACAATGAAATTAGCATACATATTAGTACTTGTTTGAGTCAAATGCTTGTATCGAGTCATAATGAATTTTTGCAGGAATTCCAGGAAGTAAGATCTAGTTTTTCCAGAATTTTTCCCGGAAGCTTAACATGAGAATTCTGTCAGAACTTTCTGACGGCGTCAGGGTTAACACCTGACGGCGTCAGGTTATAATTTTCTGCAATTTTTGAAAGTTTTGTATTTTTCCGGAAACCTAAAAAGTTTTGTCAATTCTTTAACTTATAATCTCCAGGAATTCTGCAAAATATTCATTCCACAAGCATTATATCTTATTATGTAGATTTTACCGCCGATTTTACGCGAGGTTGGCCTTTATCTTTTTCAGGTTAACAGGTTATTTTGGACAAGAAGACGTTTATTATTTTGGAAGGGAAGCTTTGAACGTTCGTCTATCTTGGAAGAAGATCTAACCATGTTACATCACTATCCACAACAAACGATTCAGGGGAGTATTTGATTTCATTCTTTCATCTTATTTACTTTTACGTCTTTTATTTGAACATTGGGGACAATGTTCGGTTTAAGTGTAAGGGGGGTAAATGAAAGCACCGTTGAGAATATACTTACGCTTGATGTTTTGCTTTGTTTGATAGTAAATTTGTAATAAAACCAAGAGAAATATTTGTTAGGGCAATTTTAGCGCCAATTTAAAATTTTTTACAACATTTAGAAGTGAAACCTTGATCTTAATGAGCGTCTCATGGATAGGAAATTGTATGACTAGCACAAAACCGTACCACTAAAAAATTTTCCACCCCAAATATGTGAGGTTCGCCCCTAGAATTGGTAGGAAAAGCATCCATCTTTGGTGCTATGATGTGAGTACCGGTAGTATTTAGATTCTAGAACTTGCGTTAGGACCATCTCAAATCCACAAGTGAGACTACATTCGTGTAGTTAAGATTTACTACATGATAAGAGGCATTAGGATTAACCCATTGTTTTACACCCGTATATTTGTTATAATTACATTGACTTCATTGGTCAAGTAATTCTCCCACACCCTTTGCGTTGTATCCATTTTTGGTACACGATACCCCTAGTACACCCCTCCGAGCCTATCCTTTCGTTTCGACCTTTGAGCATCTTACTCAAAGTGAGAATTTGTTTACACCCCACTAAATGTACACCCAAATCGCCTTAGCCTACCTTGTATGCACCCACCTTTGGTGCATTATTGTGAAAACATTTGTTAAACCCTTAGTTAATTATCCGGTCAATTACATGGTTGCTAAGTTAAGTCATATCCTTGTACATATTGTTTTGGGACGATTGGGACTCATGGGTAAAGTACTAGTGTAATGAAGTAATGGGGAAGAACAACATTATTACCCCCATACGTGCTAAATATTTTAAAAGTACTCCAAGTTTTTCGATTATCTTAATTCGAGTCATTAGAATAGTGATTGTAAAGTTATGTAAAGATTCAAGTGTAAGGGGAATGCAAATCCCCTATGATGTATTATTTTGGATGGTAGGGCAAGAGTGTATGAAAAAAAAATCGAAAAATCAAGAAAAATACAAAAAAATATGAAAAAGAAAGAAGAAAAACATACGGACTACCATCCCGTTTCCTTTTATGTTCCTTTTTAGTTTTTGTTATTTCATTTTTAGACTAAGATTGAGTCGAGTCTTGACTTAAGCAACGATGTAGAGTGCATGTATTTGATCATGATAATTAACTCGCCACCACTAAAATACCCTTTATTCCAACCAAACCGTGTTATCATATCCCTACACCTTACGTTACAACCCTTTATAAAGCCCTCTTTGATAGTTTATCTTAGGTGCTTACGCCTAGTGGAGGAGTAATTGATCCTTTCCCAAGCCTATGGTAATCTATTTGCTATGACAGGTAGTGAGTGTTATTTTCCGTTTCCATTTATGAGATATAAACTTTATGACATTTGAGAGATGTGAGAATCCAAACACTATTTGTGAGGTGCTAGTGTATGATTTCCGTGCTTGTTATGATTAGGGTCTAATAACTATTTGTTGTAATTACTTTTATATTCGTGTTAAATGACCCCTAACTCATATTTTGATTGGAATAAAAGCTCATTTGCTTGAGGACAAGCAAATCCCAAGTGTAAGGGTATTTGATGAGACGAAAAGTGTTACGCTTTTAGGGGGTCATTTAAGCCCTAATTCGTATAAATGTGATCAAATATTGCCCTAAATCGTTCCTTTTGTCATTTTAGGTACTTTTGAGAGGAATTCTGGAAAACATGCATATTCGGACGTTTTTGGAGCATAAAAGTGAAGAAAACGACAAAGTCTCAAAAGATGAAGATTTACAACCTGACGGCGTCAGAAGTCACAAGGTGACGCCGTCAGAAAGCCTTGACAAAAGAGTGGAAACCAATTATCAAATGACGGGCCAGAGGAAATTTTGGATTTAACACCTGACGCCGTCAGGTGTTAGGAAAAGTAGGCCGTCAGGAGTAAAGTTAAAGAGTGACGGCCCAGAAGGTTTTATAAGGTGACGGCGTCAGAAGTGGATCTAGGCCATCCGAGAAACCTAATGGCGGCGAGCTGACGGCGTCAGCCCTTATAACCTGACGCCGTCAGAGTGTAAAATCTATATATAGTTTTCTAATTTTCATTCATTAGTGTGGAACTTTGTGGAGAACTTTTAGGGCAAACCCTAAAGACGAATTTTCTGTACTTTTTAGGGTTTCCAACCCTTGGAACCCTCATGCTTAATTAAAGATAAGTCTTCACTTTAATTCAATCAATATGTCTATGTGTTGGTTGATTATCTCTTTTGCTTGTCTTTTAATTAACATGTGTAGCTAAATTCTCTAGTGTTTGCTTAGATCTAATGAAACCTAACTATTAATTATTGGTTGATTGGTGTGTGTTGTTGTTTGTTGGGATGATTGTTCCATCAATGTTAGGCTCAAGAAAACTGGCCAACCTCCTTTATGGTAACGTGCTTGAACGTCTTGGGAAACATGTAGCCAAGGCATACTAGGCTATTAAGGTAGTATTTAACGCATGAGCCACTGTTTACAACCCCTATGGTTGTGCCGTGCATGGCATAGGGCGAGATAAGAGCTCATAGAATTGGAGAGATATGTATGCCACTCCATGAGTTATTAGGAATACACCCTTCATCCACACAAGTAACACACATATCAATTAACCGGTAAAAGATAGTTAGGGAGTAATGAAATCTAAGTAAACACAATTTTCTCCATATTGTTTTCACAACCACAATAGTTTAGATATTTATTTTATTTTAATTTGCATAAGTAGTAAACTTGGGTTAGTTGACTAGCAACTAATTCCGCCCTTCCTCTAAAAACCGAGATTTTAATTGCTTTCAAAAAAATATAAAAATACAAAAAGAATCTTCCTTCCACCCTTAGACCTATTAGAGTAGCTTTTCTATCCTAACGAACACTATTCCCTGTGAGAGAACGATCAATCCCCCGTACTTACCACTATCCTATACTACATCGGTCAGGTACACTGCCTGGTGGGGTTGTAAGCCTCTTGAGATCCCTCGAGAGGTAAAACCTGTTGTAAGGTCACAAAACCACGCATCAAGTTTTTGGCGCCGCTGCCGGGGAATAGTTATTGTTTAGGTAGAATTTTTATTTCTTTAGGTCTACTCACTAGATTCCTTTCTAGTGAGATTTTTATTTTCTTTTTCTAGGATTTTCTTTAGTCTATCTTTTTCTTCGTGTTTTTGTTCGTAATCTTTACCATCCGCCATCATGGAAGGTGGTAACATCCTTGATCCCAACAACCTAATTCAACCAAACCACCCACCACAACCAAACCAACCTCCTAGACCCCGCACCTTAGGAGAGTATTCCCGACCTAGCCACCTTGGCTATCGAAACACCATTGAGCTCACTCAAGGAGCCAATGTCACTCCCTTGCGATCCGACACCATCCGGTTGGTGCAAAGCGGATGCGCATTCCATGGACTTCGTTCCGAAGATCCAAACCAACATCTCAAGGATTTCCTCAAAATCGTAGATTCCATAGACCTTGATGTTGCAACTCGAGAGACGACCCGATTGCGTCTCTTCCAATTCTCTCTACGGGACCAAGCTAGTCAATGGCTTGAGCGACTTCCCGCAGGATCCATCACCTCTTGGGACGATCTCACAACTCGTTTCCTTGCTCAATTTTTCCCACCGGGGAGAACTACCAAGCTAAGGAATGATATCTTGGCGTTCCAACAACGCCAAGGCGAAACCCTCTACGAGGCATGGACTCGATTCAAGGACTTACTCCAAAAAGTCCCTCATCATGGCATAGACCTTTGGCTCCAAGTCCAAATCTTCTATGACCACATCAATCTCCACACGAGGCAAACCATTGACCAAGCGGCCGGTGGCAAGCTACGTGATCTAAGTGCGGAACAATCATGGGATCTCCTAGAAGACCTTGCTCTATATGACAACGAAAGTTGGAATGATCCCCGTGATTTGAATAAAACGGTCAAGGCAATATCTTTGCCTTCGAATAATTCAAGCACTTCCGACCGTAGGATCATAGAACTTGAAGACCAAGTCAAGTTTCTCATGAAATCCTACGAAGCTCCTAAACCTTCAAGCCAAGTGAACAAAATCACTTCTTCGTGCGAATTATGTAGTGGTCCCCACGACACTCGTGATTGCATGGAACTCCCCGAACAAGCTTTTGCGGACTACGCATCCACGCGTACCGACGGAGCGGGAGATAAGTGGTACACTTTCAAACCCGAGCCAAACCCTTATGGAGATTCATACAACCCCTCATGGAAAAATCACCCCAACCTTAGGTGGAAGTCAAACCAAAACGCACCCCAAAACAATTCTTCCAACCCACCTAACCGGTTTCAATCCAACGGTAATTCCTCAAACCGTACCTTCAACAACAATCCTTCCAACAACTATGGTAGTACCAACAACTTTGAAGGATTGATGTCGAAATTTATGGCATCTCAAGAAGCTCGTATATCCAAGTTTGAATCCGAGTTCAAACAAAGGCAAAGCGAGATGACCGATAAAATCGATTCCTTGTTGAAGATTTTCAATGACCGAGAGATGGGCGCCCTCCCGAGCGACACGGTCAAGAACCCGAAACTAAACGTTAACTCCATTTCTTCGGTTTCGTCCCCTAGTTCTTGCCCACAATACTATTCGGTCAACACCGTGAGCACGTGTTTCAAACAAACCCACATCCCTCAAAAAGACCATGAGAATAAGGTATCCAACACCAAATCGGTCAACAACATAGTTGAAACACCTCCCACTCAAGACCTTGACGAAGAATTCAAGGAACTCCACCTTGAACGTCCGGTTATTGATGTGTTAGAACGAGCCCCCTACTATAACGCCCTCTTAGAAAAATATGAGAAGAAGCTCAAATTAGGTGAAAAAGGGACAGCTTTCGTTCGAAACAAACTACCTAAGAAGTTAGAAGATCCGGGCTTATTTGTCCTACCGTGCAAGATCGGTAATTCGGAAGCTTATGACACATTAGCCGATCTTGGATCTAGCCTCAACTTACTTCCATTACCTCTCTACACCACCCTCAAACTAGGAAAGCTAGAAGAAACCGAGGTAATAATAGGTTTAGCGGATGGAAGTGTAGCATACCCGGTAGGAGTAGTAAAGGACGTGGTAGTTCACATAGGGAAGTTAACAATTCTAGCCGATTTCCACGTCCTCGATATGGTGAGCGACCCTACATGCCCCTTGTTGATAGGAAGAGGATTTTTAGCCACCGCTAGTGCTATGATTGATTGCAAGGAATCCAAGATAGCGGTAGGAGAAGGAGAAACTTGGTCGGTTTATGATGTTAAGAAACATGCCTACGACACCATTGAGGAATCAACCGATAGAAAGACCTCTAGATACGGACCATGGTTAGAAGGAGACTTTATAGGACCCCAACGCCCATTCTACCTAGAAGAGGAATTTGTAAACCGAACACAAACGGTAGAACAACTTTTGGCTAGGGACACCGAACTAGATCCCTTTGAAGACCCCCTAGTTTTTAGAAAAATGACCGACTTCCTAGGAGTTTTGCCGATCAACCTAGCCATGAATAAATGGAAAAGCGAGGGCGATAAACATAAATGGAATTGGGATAAGCCACCTAAGGAAGGGGATGGATCTTGGCACATAAAAATAACTATACATGATCCGGGTGGAGAGAAGTTTGAGAGGTCATATTTCACCAAACGCACCGATAGGACACTTCCAACCAAAATCAACCCTAAGGATGTCCTCGATGCGGAACTCACCTATGTCGGATGGGGTGACTTTGAGTCTAGCTACAAGACTCGTTAATAAAGAAAAGCGCTTCTTGGGAGGCAACTGATGAGCGAAAAATGTTACGTTTTTAGGGGTCATTTTGAGTCCTAAGTCGTATGTTTTTGGTTTTGATTTCACCCAAAGTCGTTTATTTTCTCATTTTAGGTACTTTTGAAGGGAAAATCACAAAAGAAGCATTTTCGGGCGATTTCAGAGTGAAAAAGTGCGGAAAACAACAAAAACTCAAAAGACCTTGAAGATTACTGAAGGTGACGCCGTCACACTCTACTAAGTGACGCCGTCAGGAACAAGTGAAGTCCAGAAGTGGAAAAAAGACTCGTGACGATCCAGAGAGTTCGTAGTGTAAATTGTGACGCCGTCAACCAAGGCCGTCAGATCTGAAACCAGCAATTATGACCACGTCAATCAAGGCCGTCAAGAAACCCTAATCGCCGAGCTGACGACGTCACCTATTGGGCTGACGCCGTCAGCCAGCGTTTTCTATATATATAGAACGTTTTTTCTTATTTTGAGAGGAATTTTGGAGTGGAGAACTTTAGGGTTAAACCCTAGTACGTGTATTACAGACCTT
>LBNU01029401.1:4110-16077 GCA_014162995.1 Artemisia annua
TTTATCGAAAATTTTAATTTTTTTGTTAAAAAGTTCAAGTTTGCAACTTTCATTAAGATTTCATCATTTTAATGCTAGTTGTACAAGAATCTTGGATTAAAAACTCGTTTTAGGATTACTTTTTCACAAAAGAAAAAAACGTACTTTTTGGCTAGATATCGAGAACATCAAAACCCCAATCTATCGAGAACATTCATTCTTACTACTTAAGTGTTTTGGTTGCTTACTCAGTGCTTTTCTCTCTTGTATAAGAAAGAAAACACTTCGACATATTGGATAGTTTCGTTATTGTATAATCTCGAAACTTTGGATACTTGTTATCGAGAACCTGAGGTTATCGAGAACTTCACCATTTATCGAAATCACTTGTTTGTTTTCGAAATCTTTGAACCTATCGAAATTACTGTCAGATACATCGAAAACATACTTTGTCTTCATAGAACCAAAGATCTCGATAATTGTCTCCAACATTTCTCGATAATTTCCTTTTATCGAGAACAACGTGAGTTATCGAGATCCTACTTGTTTTATCGAGAACTTCAGTTTATCGAGATTACCTGGACCTTAACAGTTTATCGAAATCATCAAATTACCAAGTATCGAAATCACATTGGGATTTGTTTTCGAAGATTAGCCTTAAGTACTATACCTTCTACAAGATCCATATACACAAGTTTCTTTCTTTCTAATATCTTCTAACTTTTTGGCGGGATAATTTGAGTAAAATTTATTTTTTAGGGGAGACTAAACGTTCAATTTTTACGCGAAATTCAAATTTTGGTATAACAGTGAAAATTTTGGCCGAAAATTCAAATTTTTAGGCCAAAATTCAAATTTTTTCGGTAAAATTTGGCGTCAAAATTTCAAAAACTCAAATTTTTCTAGTGACCTTAGAATTGCATTTAATAGTGATTTTCAAAATTCTGGGAGAGAAAATTTTTCAAATTCTATTTTTGGAGGGAAATCAGAAATCACTATATATCGACCTTGTGTGTCATCTAACCATCTTTTCACATTTTGTTTGATTATTCCGATTACATCGCAACAATCACGGGGGAGAGAAAATGTATCAATCAAGGTCGCTAATGAATGAACAGCAGTCTCAAATCTCCTCACCCACCAACAACAGATTTAAACCTTCATCTTATCCTTCACCACCAAACTCTGCTTTTCAAGGATCTCATGACAGTGATTCACAAGAAGTTCTAATGCAAGTAATGACTGAGAAATGCATGACATCTTTTAGATTACTTCATTCACACCTTAAGGTCCTTTCAAACAAAGACTTAGCAGGAACTCGTTCCGAGTATGGATTCAAACGGGCATTTCCATCACTCTTTGGTGAAGACGTTGAGATTTTCACTCATACGATGTTCCTCAACATGGATCAACTTGAAGATCAACTTAACAAAGAAGAACTTCACGAGAATGGATCCATGGCTGCCTTTTGTGTACTTAAGAAACAGTTTCAGCAATTCATCCGTACGAGGTTATATTCGGACGATGACTCTCTCATCACAAGCAAGTATTTTCTTGAATACACTCGACTCGGTTTTCAAAACTTCAAAGATATACTGCTCCAACTAATGGATTCTATTGAGAAGTTGATTGCTGAAAGAATACTTCACGAAAAAGAGTATAACAGAAGGGTGAATGAAAGAAAGTTGCAGACTCAAGAAGGGAAGGTTAATACGGCTAAAGCATTGGATGCTAGTTTGGTTGACACGGAAAGTAGTGGGACAGAATTAGAACAGTCGGATGACAGCAGCAGATTAGGGAATGATATAGACGTTGATTGTGCAGAGATCAGAACCTCCTATGACTCAGAGCCCAACTTTGACAAAGAACAGATGGTTGAGGAAGATGTCATACCCATCTATGACACAGAACCCAACTTTGACAAAGAGTTAATGGTTGAGGTACAATCTACTGTTGATCATATTATGCCTGCTAATAAGAAACAACAATCTGGGCAACCTAACTTCAGTAATGAAGGAGAGGTTGACCAGAATGTTGTGCAATGTCCAGACAAACGTTTTGAGTCTGAGCCCTTACTTGATAATCTTATGACTGAAACATCAAACCAAACTCTTGAATCTGAGTCTGAAAACATGCTTCTCAAAAAGACCATTGCCCAGTTTCAAAAAGATTTTTCAAAACTTGAGGCTCATTGCATCTCACTCGAACTTAAATTGCAAAACGAATCTCTAACTTCGGGCAACAATGGTCAATTTTTGAATGAACTAAGTAAACGTGTGGATACATTAGTTAAGGAAAATGAGCTTTTAAAAGGTCAAATTCAAGCAAAGGGGTTCGTAAATGCTGCATTGCAAAACAAATTAAGAAGATTGACTGGCCAGAGTGTGGATACTAAGTTTGCAAAACCATCAATCTTGGGGAAACCGCCTCTTCAAACAATCAGAAAACCATCAGTGGTTAGACAACCAACTGCATTTAAATCTGAACGACCCAAATCTTCAAAATCTCGGTTTGTCCCCCAAGTTGTTGAGATTAATCATTTGACAAAACCAGTCACTCCACATTCCTGGCCTAAGGAAAATGCATCTGTTTCTGCTATACCTCTACACATGATTATACCTGGCTCATCTAGGATTAGTTCGAAAATTATGTCTAAAACGAGCATTAAAAGTAAAGAGTCTTATGACAAAAATGACATGTGCAAGAACTATGATCTAGAAAAGGCTAGGAAAAAGGCACTGCTTCAAAAAGATGGAATTCTAGGTTCAAAACCTCATGTGATGCCTTCCACTGTATTGCAAAACACTACTAGTAGTAGCAAACCAAAACCTAAGAGTAATCAACAAACTAATAGGAATTGGATAGCATCTAAGAGTAGTTGCTTAAAAAATCATGTTGTAGGTTCTTTAAAATATTTTCCAAAGGGAAATTCACTTGCAAAGGCTCAATTGACTAAGAAAAACAAACCCGTTGAACCAAAAGCCATAAATCAGAAATCTAAGAAGTGGATCAATATAGGACATAGGTTTTCTCAACTAAGTGATGCTCCCACATTTCATTCCGCTGCACCTAAGAGGAAAACATCTCCTAGATCTAACCTTAGGTGGGTACCCACGGGTAGAATTTTCAAAGCGATTGGTCTTAGGTGGATTCCCACAGGAAAGATTTTAGATATTTTCACCAAAACTAATGTGAAATCCACAGAATCTATCCCTGAGGCGAGAAAGCAAATCATTGATATTGAGTGTTCTGGTGTCAAGAAGATAATTGACACTACAACTTTATGCTTCTAACATCCGGAACCCAATTACACTTGGGGATCCCTGTTCTCTGCTTTGTCTCTTCTTTCTTTCTTTGCAGATTTAACAGGGATGGCTTTCGTATACTTCAGTACGAAACCCGCACTTAAATGATGGCTTCGGAACAACTCAGTTTCGGACCCGAGCTTAATGTTATGGCTTCTGAGTACAACAGCTTAGGACCCGCAACCAACCGTCTAAAGTTCCCAGATCCTTCAGCTGAACTGTTATCACTCACCCGTCAACAATTTGGAAACTTTGTTTGCTCCTCTGTTCACCGAGAATGTCGAATAACGTGCTCCAGATGTATCTACTGTTTCCGCTGCACAACCTGATACTATTCCAATTCAAGATACACCTGAATCTACAACAACGACCGTTGCTGCAGATGCACCTCCAATCGATTCTCCAACAACAGAAGAACAAACTGCTTCCAACAACAATGATACAGCTGTTGATCAACAAAATCAAGAAGTACCCGCACTTGCAGATTATGACGGAAATGCTTTCGACAAACCATTTGCACCGGCTCCAACCGTTCCTGATATAGCAGAGTCGTCTTCTCGCAATTTGGATCCGTCTAATATGCATACGTTCTACCAACATCACCCTTCGACACATCATTGGACTTTAATGGATTTGGTAAAACAAGCTGGACACTGAAGGCACAATATCCCGTTACAGATCTCGTTTGGTAGCAAAAGGATACGGTCAAAGAAGCAGGATTATACATCACTGTCATCAACAAAAGCTGAATACGTAGCTATGTCTGCCTGCTCCAATCATATGAATACGATCTCAGATCATGGATTATGGTTATATCTTTTGACAATATCCCGATGTACTGTGACCCCAAGAGTGCCATTGCCATCTCCTGCATTACGGTTCAACATTCAAAATCCAATCATGTTGCTCTCTGATATCATTTCATCAAGGAGCATGTCGAAAAGGGTACGATTGAACTATACTGTGTGGATACTCAAAAAAAAATAAAAAATAAAAAAAATAAAAAATAAAAAAATAATAAAATCATCTTTCAAAGTGTGCAAACATCAAATCTTCAAAACATGTTCCTCATATGTAAAACTTTTTCAAAATTCAATCAGTGGAACATATTTTGAGGGTGTGAAAATTTTTCACAAAATCATGAAGTTTGCACACCTTATCATAATTCTTCAAGAAAAGTTGTTTCTTCATCATTCAGATTAAAAACTCATCTTCAAAAGTTCTATGATCTCTCGAATTAAAATGTGCAAAAAAGTCTTCACAAAGTAAATGCTAATTCGAGGGGGAGAAAAGAAATTTTCCTGTAGTGATCCCAACATTAACCATGTTTAGACTTCAAAAGGAAAAGCTATTAATTTTTTGACAAAGTTCACAAAAAGTCTTAAACTTAGGTAAAAGGTCATTGCATGGAAAATAAAACAGGCTCTAAACAATGTTTTCACAAATGTTCTCAAAAGTTTCACACATAATTAAAAACCTCAACGAATCAGACTAACGATTTTTTTTCTTCTCGATTTTTTCCCAATTATGTGTTTATTGTTTCTTCATTGTTGTTGTCTAATTGTTCCCTAAAATGTTTCAAATGTTTTCAACGGTCAAAAAGGCTTAATCAGAAACTAGGGTTTATGTAATTATCGATTAGGGCATTTTTATGTGTTTAGTCTAATTAATTATTTCATATAGCTTTAGAGGACACTAAAGAATGCTCGATTGGTGTGTTTGCTCGATTAGAAACAACATAGGTTTGAAATCATGTGATCTAGGGTTTAAGATGTTGATGTCATTGCTGCTACTACTAGGGCGTTTGATTGTTCAATATTCTTGCATTATGATGCTAACCTGCATGCAAAAGTCTCATATCATAACCCCAAACCATGATAATAATTGGAGAATTTCGAGTGAGAGAATGAATTAATCTGTGATCTTGTGTGATAATTTGAGAATACTGAGCACTTAGGAAGATTTAGAATGAGTTTTTGATTAATCTGTATACTTGTTTGTGCCTGATACATTTCTCTGTGTGCAAGTACATGTCATCCCATTGAAAGTCAAAATTTCAGCAATTGTCAAAATGTTTCTTATGGAACATATTTTGAGGTTAAAGGGCTTAATGTGTCAAAAGGCTAAACTTGGAGATGGATTCAACTGATAAGAAACAAGTTTTTCAAATTCTACATTTTCGCTTTACACCGGTAAAGCAAGTGTGGAAACCAAAGCAAAGTCGTTCAAAACCTTTCAAATTTTCAATATCTAGAATGCTTTGGTTGCAATAAAAGAATGACTCTGAACATCCCAAGTACCGGAAGGCTTCCATTCATCACAAATCTTCAAAAAGAACCCATGAGGTTCAACTTTAGATGGAAATCTTCTTCTTCAAATTCTTAGAACTCAAATGAGACACCAAGGTTCTCTAACAACTTTCAACTGAAAAAGAGTTTTAAATTTCCATTGATTCAACAATTGGTATTTCAAAATGAAACAAAGTTTTTAGTCATCGTTGGAACTCAACTTCTTTTAATCGGATTAACACAACCTAAAAATGGATTTCAAAATTTTGGTAAACCCATTGGCGTCGTGCTTGAATGGGTTCCCGAGGTTGTTGTCTAATCTGATATTCAAGCATTCTTTGTTGCATAATACTTGATTGTATTTTCTAAAACCTTGAGCAGAATCATCCCGTGAATTTTCAAAAAGTATTCAAAATTCTGATCAAGAAGACTATCTCTCGAATAAACTTCATTATTTAAGGGGGAGTATTTTGTTAAATGAAAACAAAATTTTGTATTAAAACTAAGGCTTGTGTACACATAACAGTGCACAACCCATACCTTGTAAAGAAAGGACCCTGTGGTACGCTTCAGTGACAATCCTAACATAAGGAGCGAAGGCTTCTTACTTTTGAGTAGAATTTATTAAACTTTTCAGATTTTCACAATTCTACTCAAAAGACAAGTATTTCACCTCAATGAGTTTCCACAAGTTGAGGGGGAGTACTTGTACCAAAACATCGTTCTTAAAATCTCAAATCTTTGATGATAACTCCCCATAAGACTCAAAAAGCATATTTTAATCAAAATCGTTTGCAAAAACAACATTTGATATGCTATTTTTGAGGGGGAGAAACAGAAAACGATTAAAATATGATGTGGCAAAGTTGTATCTCACTTGAGCTCGACTCAGTAATGACCCAAGAATTGACGAAACAAAAAACCGTTAGTATTCGAAAGGATTTATCCGAGTAGATTGTACCGTTTCGAGAAACTCTTTCTAGACGTTACTTTGACGGGTCTAACTTCCTTTATGGAATGTTTACAACTTCAAGGTAGTTATTAGGGTAGTTGTCACCTAAAAACTGACAATGCATCTCTTTAACTAAGCAACGTAACCGTGTCCCTCGGGTACATGTCTATTAAGAGTGGATCAATTCTAAAGTGCTTACTTCTCCCGCATGTGTTATTTTCCGCAAAATATTCATAAGCACATGTGGAGGGGGAGTATTTCATAAGAAAATAAAACCATCAAAGTGTTATAAAATGTTTTATTCACAAACACTTTGAGAGATTTTCAAATGAATGGTTTCGAAAGGCATCACTAGGATAGTCATGGAGTTATAAGGTGACTAAGGTTAGGAATAACCGTCCTATGATCCGCCTAAACCGGAGGGATCTACCCAAGGACAATACCAATAGTTAGTATCTAGAAGTCCTTAGGCATGATTCAAAAAAGGAGTAATGAATGGAACGGAGAAAGAAGGGGTTGAAGAATTAAAAAGAAACGTTATGAAAAGGGTGAAAAGAAATGAGCCCTCCAAATTATTCAACCTTAGGGCAGACACCGGGTTCAATTCATATGCTACTGGTTGTTGCTAAGGCGACACCGGTATTGAAGATAAAAGACGTCATGGACCCAGTGACGCATGCACCTTAACCTTCTAGCCACTCGGGTATCTCTCAAAAGATACTTGTTTCATTCTCACGGGGAACCGTTGTAATCTATCGACCTTCTATTTAGAGTTGGTTGATATTGAAACAGGAGACCCTGCCCCAATCTCCGCATAGGAAACCATAAGTTGCACTAATTGAGTCTAGAGCCACGAGATACATCAAAGATCTCTTAGGTACACTTAGTAATCTTACATTGGTTGTTCTACATCAATGGACACCAATTGTAAATTATCGAGTCCTTCGCAGATCTTAGCAATCTGCCTAGAACGTTCATGAGGGATTTACTTAGGTATTTCTCGAATGATTGAACGGAAATCCTGCCAGGGTCAACATCAAACAGCCCTGACAGCAGGTCACTTCGGTAATTCCTCGTGGGTTACGCTTAGTGTTTATGATGGCTTCAAACGGTCTACAGTCGTGGGGTGATCTCCAGCGACTCACCTAATCGTGGGTGTACTTAGTTGTGCCCGTGTAAGCTCCTTAGGGGGTATCCGATTAGGAACGGCCTTGGCGCGAATTAGAAGGAGTCTTCACAATATGCTGTTGATGAATTCTAGTTCAAACCTGTAAGTACCGGTTGTTTTATTGCTAACTGTTTTATTTCAGGTACAAATGCTATCTTGAACACCAACTTCAACATGCTCATACATACATCTCAATGCCAAAGAAAGCTCGATGCAACATCACAGCCTAAAGAAAAGATTCTACGACAACTATCATGAATTTTTCAACAACAATGACAAAGAGCTAAGAATGCATAAATACAACACAGTCAAAGATGTATGAGCATGTCGGAACGGAGCGAATCCATTGGAGATACCGAAAGTGACGCGTGGCGGATTAAAACATCATCTCTCATTTTCACATCAACAAAGACAAAGAACAAAGAACGATGAATCACTTCTACTACAATCATTTTGAAGACGTCTAAAGCTACAAATGTCAACAGTTAAAGTCCAAAGACAAAGACGTCAAGCAACCTCGATGACCGTGACGAACTTCTATCCTTCAACAATCCTTCATGACCGATCCTTAGGGGGAGATTGTTAGGATCATAGTTTTCAACTATTCAGTCAAGTCTCGGTCATTTCAGTAAATGTAATAGGTTGCTAGAATTATCACAATTAGCTAGGTTATTTAGTTACTCGTATAGTTTATGTTTAAGTCTAATAAGATGTCCAATGGGCCTTGAAAGCCCACGACTTAGAAGATAGGGAAGGAAGGGAGTGTTGCCCTATCCCTCTCCTATAAATAGGACATCATGTATCTCATTACATTTGTTGGTTAATTTCATATCTTAAGGAAACTCTTGTTCTTTCATATTGATCTTAATCAACCAAGTCTAATTCTCATCTCATTTCTCTTATAAGATTACTTGTGTTTACTAATATGGTGACCTAACAATGCTATTAGTCGTCATTCTCGAACATAGTTTAATTAAATGATAAATTGAGAAATAGTTTGAATTTTCAAATATTACTTATTTACTAAACATTCAATAATTCAGTTTGTGGTATTTACGTAAAACTAAAAACTCATGCAGTCATGCTAGAAAACATAAGGCTAAGCATAGTAAGGACTATCGGCAACCTTCATTTTACCCGTCATATCAGCTTTCTCTCTCTTACGACCCTACAGACGATTTTTTACCACAATAAGAACGACCTACACTAAAAAAATATCCCACAAAAATACATTTTCATTTAATTTAAACACACAACCAACAAAAATGTTGGTTGTTCCTGTGACCGATTCAAAGAAAAAAAAAGTTGATCGATCGTAACTTCATGCCACAATAGTGGCGATCGATTGAGACCAACATAAATCTTCGGTCGATCGATCCTTTTTCCCGTTAGCGTGACTAGCCTAACATACCATAACTACACAACTGTTTCTCCAACTCTATATAAGGGGCTCATATATGTAATAAGTAGATAGCATAATATAGTTATTATACAATGTTGACGACCCACAATTTAGATAATGTGGTAGTTATCATCTTATATCCTATTATTGCTTGCATCTCAAGTGTGAAACTATTTCTTTTCATGATTCGGTATTCCTTGATACTCTTTAATCTTTATGTAGATGGTATGGTAGAACGTTAGAGTTTTATCTATTTGATGTTCTAATATTGTTATTCATGTAAAGCTAACTATTTATACTTGTAGCATGTTATGTAACCTTCTAAGGATATGAATTGTCTCTTTTATATACTAACTATTTGAGATTTGCGATAAATGCTATTTATACATGGATGAAAATATGTAAAAGCTTTTAAAATCAAGATTCATGATTGTTATTGAGAAAAACTTGTTGAAAAAACTCATATTGTAAGTATTTATATCTATACTACTTATAATAGATGAATGACTCTCTCTCCAAAAATTTAAGATATCTATATCTATACTACATATAATAGAGAAACAGTCAAACTTGAAAAAGTGAAATCTTGAAATATTGAAATTAGTCAAATGAGAGAGAAACATATACACGGCTTAAACTATTTGTGGCAACACAGTTGTACATTAACACATTGATAACTAACAAAAACACACACAAACAATCTCATCTCTTTCACCACCTAAGCTCCCACCGCCGGATCTCACCACCACCCTATCTCACCCCATTACTTTTCGCCGCCGTAGAACAGGTCCAACACAGAACAACCACGTTAGAACACGACCAACATGCTCACTATCTTTTTTACAAATCTGTTGATTTTATTTGTAGATCCGAGTTTTTATAACATTTTTGCTACTTTTGTTACAGCCGCCACTATAGCCGTCGCCGGAAAAAGCTGTTACAGCAGTTGTCTCATCGAAAAAAAGTCTTGTCGCCGCTCGTGTTGCCGGAAATTGCTGCTGTTGGCGGTTATGTTGCCGGAATATGTAGGTTTCTTCAAGTTTATTTATTTATTTATTTATTCATTCATTCATTTTTTCTTATATAGTTTTGTAAGCTTTTTAAGTTTTAGAACTTTTTTTCTCTTTTGTTAAAGTTTCTGTAAGATTTTTGTAGATCTATATTTTGTGACTACTTCTATAGTTGTTTTCAGTCACTGTTGCCGGAATCTTTCCCGTAGCTACCGGAACTATCGCTGATGATGCCACACCTCTCATAAACGTTCTACGGGATCATTCGATTCATGTAAAAGATTGAAACTTTTTGATCTGTGGGGTATTCCGGCGAACCTTTCGCCGTCGTCTTCACTCCGGCCACCAATCGTAAGTCTCATCATATCTTTTTTAAAGTTTTAATGAATTTTTAATTATTTGACTTTAAATTTATACCCTTTAGAGGGTTTTGATTTTGCATGTGTGAATTTTTTTGAGGTTTGGAGCTACGACTACGAGGGTGAATATGCCTCTGGCTTTGGTATGGAAGATGTACCGGCGGCAAGAACTCAAGCTGATGTATAAGTACTTTTTTTTCAACTGTATGGTGTAATTTTTCTATGTAGCCATATTTACATTCATAAAACTTTATTAGTATAAATAGGGTGTTTGGATTAGCATTCTAAAGTGACTATCTCAGTATCTCCTTGAGCATAAGTGTTTTTAGTGTTAAGTGAGAGAATAAGTAGGTTCATTCAATCTCTCAAATTTGATTTGAACCGAAAAATAATAGCATTAGGTTTTGACATAATTTTGCATATTACATAAGCCAGAAGTATGCAATGGCAGGCTTAAATATGCTTATCAAAGAGACAGGTGAGCACTTCAATAAGCAGTAAAAAACAGCCTCAAAGGATATAAGTTGTTTTTATAAGCAATCCCAAACGCATCCTGTGTAAGCAGATAAACATAGCTTATAGAAATGCATTTTGCCACAGAATTGCGTCTATTATTTACTGGATTATCACTTCTTATGCAGTAAATGCACCAACGAATAAAGGGGTCAATGGCAACACGAAATCGGAAGTGGACAAGTAAGAAAAAGGAATTGTCGTGTGCCGGTGTTGAAAAGCATGGCCTTGGTGAAGTCATCGTTGAAGAATGCGATTAGTGCTGAATAGAATTTGTGAGGAAGGGAATAAAAGAGTCTTGGTATAGGTACGCCTTCATCTGCTAACATTTTTAGATCCATTTTTTATGATTATAGTTAGACAAGTGTTTGGGTCTAAATATTGGAAATGATTACATAGAGAATGTAAAGTTAGCTGCATATGGGGGTGTTTGGGATTACTTATTTTTTCCGCTTATTGACTGGAAAACAAGTGATATATTGACACGTCATTATAAACATATTTGATAAATTTAGTGTTTAGAAAAGATAATAATGGTACAAAGTCTAGAAATGTGTTTTCAAATAGTTATATAACTTTGGTTAGCCATTGCTTTTTGGCAAGATCAACATATGATTCAGCACTCGCATATATTAGGGGTTGTTTGGGAAAGAGGGATGATTTCTTTTCTTGATTATAACTTCTGAAATTGTTTTGGCTAGGACTTCTGATTGCTCCCCAAACGGTCAGGTTATATTAGTCAACCACTTGTGAATGGTCAACCATATAAGTCAAACTTATCAAGGGCGCAATGCAATTACACCAAAGGAGTACAGAATATCTGTCACACCCTGAATTTACCTGTTAAATGGCAGCGGAATTGAATTCCCGGGTGTAACGATCATGGCATCTCATACAAGGTTACATTGAACGACCTAAAGTGTCGTTTTATAAATACAACGTTTGATCATTTTATTAAAAACATAAAAGTTTACAACATAGGTCCCAAGTG
>LBNU01029405.1:2413-16952 GCA_014162995.1 Artemisia annua
TCTATAGACCTTGATGTTGCCACTCGAGAGACTACCCGATTACGTCTCTTCCAGTTCTCTCTGCGAGACCATGCTAGTCAGTGGCTAGAGTGTCTACCTGCAGGATCCATCACCTCTTGGGATGATCTCACAACTCGCTTCTTAGCTCAATTTTTCCCACCGGGGAGAACTACCAAGCTAAGGAATGATATCTTAGCGTTCCAACAACGCCAAGGCGAAACCCTCTACGTGGCATGGACTCGATTCAAGGACTTACTCCAAAAAGTCCCTCACCATGGCATAGACCTTTGGCTCCAAGTCCAAATCTTCTATGACCACATCAATATCCCCACGAGGCAAACCATTGACCAAGCGGCCGGTGGCAAGCTCCGTGATCTAAGTGCGGAACAATCATGGGATCTCCTAGAAGATCTTGCTCTATATGACAACGAAAGTTGGAATGATCCCCGTGATTTGAATAAAACGGTCAAGGCAATATCTTTGCCTTCGAATAATTCAAGCACTTCCGACCGTAGGATCATTGAACTTGAAGACCAAGTCAAGTTTCTCATGAAATCCTACGAGGCTCCCAACCCTTCAAGCCAAGTGAATAAAATCACTTCCTCGTGCGAATTATGTAGTGGTCCCCACGACACTCGTGATTGCATGGAACTCCCCAAACAAGCTTTTGCGGACTACGCATCCTCGCGTACCGACGGAGTGGGAGACAAGTGGTACACTTTCAAACCCGAGCCAAACCCTTACGGTGATTCATACAACCCCTCATGGAAAAATCACCCAAACCTTAGGTGGAAGTCAAACCAAAACGTGCCCCAAAACAATTCTTCCAACCCACCTAATCGTTTTCAACCCAACGGTCCTTCCTCGAACCGTACCTTCAACAATAATCCTTCCAACAACTATGGTAGTACCAATAACTTTGAAGGATTGATGTCCAATTTTATGGCATCTCAAGAAGCTCGTATAGCTAAATTCACATCCGAATTTAATCAACAACAAGTAGAGATGACCAATAAGATTGACAACTTGTTGAAGGCCCTTACCAACCAAGTGCTATCACCTCCACATAAGGACGCTAGGACCACTAATAGCGGACCCCAAATCAAGGACCCTTCTTCATCCAAACATGTCCACTTCGTCAACGTTGTCACTCTTAGACCAATTGATAGGAGTGAGGAAAATAATGAACCTAGGGATGAAGTTAAGGAAGTCGAGGTAGATGAAGAAAGTAGGGTAAGCAAGATTGAAGAAGTCGATGATGGAGAAGACTACTTCAATAAGTTACCCACTAGAGAAGAACGGGCATACCATAAGGATTTATTCGATGACTCCGAGACACCATACCAACTAGGTAACCCGATTATCAAAACGGGCGACCCTTCTAATCTCAACATACCATGCAACATAGGACATTTGCATGTGTGGAAAGCTTACATCTACCCTAGATCTCCCATAAACATCATGACTAGAGCCGAATACAACTTGATAATGAAAAATCAACTTAGGTATAGGGTGTTCTCCGATAAGGGATGGATTAGTAACTTCACGGGAAGAGTTAGGGGATTACCGGTTTATGTAGGGAACTTCACCTATGTCACCGACTTTGTGATTGTAGAAGATATCCGCCCAATAGTCGATGCGAGTTTAACTCAAGTGGTCTTGGGAAAACCATTTATTGAGGTCTCTGGAATGACTTATGAACCTTCCTTAGGGATAGTTAAATTTAAGGATGAGACCGATGAAGTGAACTACCAAATGCCATACAAGATACAGCAATTCCAAAGCTTGTCAAACGTTGAAAAAGAGCTTAAACAAGCGGTCTACTATAGGAATGATGAGGATAGACGTAGGGGAGTAGACTATGTCATGGAAAGGATATTCGGTTTCTACAAGGATTGTTTGAAATTAGGACCGGATTATAAAACCGGACAAGAGAGTGACCTAGAAACCGAGACCAACGATGAAGTCACGTAAGGTACGGTGACTTTGAGTATAGCTACAAGACTCGTTAATAAAGAAAAGCGCTTCTTGGGAGGCAACCCAAGCTTTGTGTGTTTGTTTGTTTGTTTGTTTATTTGATTTTATTTGTTTTCGTATGTATGATATTTCTTGTTATTGATTCATGATTCAAACTAACTTGTGAAAATGCTTTATTTTGTTTTTATCTTCGTCTTAACTACATATAAAGGTATTTTGCAAAAGCTAAGTGTAAGGGAAATCCAAATCGGTTTATAAGAACGAATGAACATGAATCATAACAATGTAAAGATCAAAACCAAACTCGATAACTTTTTTTTAATTGGCAGAAAACCGGCATCACTTTTTCCTAAACACGGCGCACTTTAAACTAAAACCGGCCACAGCATAAATGCCCAAAAACAACAAATATACATTTTTTTATGTTGAAATACCATATTTTCGCCTACTAAAATGCATCATGGTCAACTGGAAAAACTACATTACAATCTCATATAAAACGTATAAGTACACACCACTACATAGTTTCTAAGCATTTTCGACCTGTATTACTCAAAATGGGTGAAAAGTGGACCTTGTCCCCACACACTCCTTATGATACGCCACCCAAACTCTTTTTGACCTATTGTTTTTACCACTTAAAAAACATTGGTGCACTTTTGAGCATTTTAAATAACTCGCAAAACCTGGACAATAACACATTGATGAGACGAAAAGGTACTCCGCTTTAAGGGGTCATTTAAGCCCTAATCGAGTAAATATGACAAATATTGCCCTAAATCGTTTTTTTGTCATTTTAGGTACTTTTGAGAGGAATTCTGAAAAACATGCTATATTTGGACTTTTTGGAGCAAAATATAAAGTGGAAGATAACTGACAAAGTCGGTCAAAAGAAGCTAGAAATCCCTATCCTTGACGGCCGTCAGTGTCACAAGGTGCGTCCGTCAGTCCAACATTGATCAAGGAGTGAAATTCTTAGATTAACTAGACGGCCCTAATGAAGATTAAACAAGATGTTTAACACTTGACGGCGTCAGGTGTTAGAGAAAGTAGGCCGTCAGGTTGTTAAATTCAAAGAGTGAGGCCCATGAGTAAATTAAAGAGTGACGGCCGTCAGAAGTAATATCTAGGCATCCGAGAACCCTAATGACGGCGAGCTGACGGCGTCAGAACCCATAACCTGACGCCGTCAGTATGTAGAAATCCTTATAAATATTTTCCATTTTTTTCTTCAATTAGTGTGGAACTTTGGTGGAAACTTTTTTGGGAAAAACCCTAAAGACGAATTTGGCTGTATTTTCAATGGTTTTTCACCCTTGAATCCTTCATGTTCAATTAAAGATATTCTTCACTTAAATTAATCCAAATATGTTCTATGTGTTGGTAATAATATCTTATGCTTGTCTTTCAATTTAAACATGCTAGGCTAGATTTTTCTTGTGTTTGTTGCTTATGATTATATGAAACTCTAAACTATTAATTATTGGTTGATTGGTGTTTTGTTACTTTTGTTGGGATGAATGTTTCATCAATGTTTAGGCTAAGAAAACTGGCTATATACTCCTATATCGGGTAACATGCTTGAAACGTCTTAAGAAACATGTAACTAATGCGTACTAGTTATTAAGGGTAGCATTTATCGCATTGAGCCAACTTGTTTACAATCCCTATGATTATGTGTACGCATAGTTGTAGGAGGGAGGATATAGAAGCTCATAGACTTGGGGAGATTGTACGCCACCCCATGAATTGTTAAGGAATACACCCGTCATTCCACGGAAAGTAATAACATACACCATTAACCGTAAAGATAGTAATGGGAGTAAGGAAATCTAATAACTACATTTGTCTCCATAATAGTTTTCCACAACCACAATAGTTTAGTTATTTTTATTTCTTGCAATTGTAGTTTTTGGGTTAAGTTGACTAGCACTAATTCCGCCCACTCCTCCAAAAACCGAGATTTTACTTGCTTTCATAAAATAAAAAATACAAAAATAATTCTTCTTCACCTTTAGACCCCCCCCCCTTTTTTAGAGTAGTTTTTCTATCCTAACGAACACTATTCCCTGTGAGAGAACGATCAAACTTCCTCCGTACTTACCACTACACATACTACACGGACCAAAGGTACACTGGCTGGTGGATTGGCAAGCTTTCTCAAGATCCCTTGAAGAGGTAAAATGTTGCGTGGTCCGCAATCCACGTCATCAAGTTTTTTGGCGCCACTGCCGGGGGAATATTATTGTTTAGGTAGAATTTTTTTTAATTTTATAAGTCTTCTCCAGCTAGATTCCTTTATAGTGAGATTTTTATTTTATTTTTTCTAGGATTTGCTTTAGCTATCTATTTTTTCGTGTTTTGTTCGTAACCTTACCATCCGCCATCATGGAGGTGGGTAACCTCCTGATCCCCAACACCAACCCTCACCAAACGCACCAACCCCACAACCAAACGCAACCTCCTAGAGCCCGTAGCCTTACGGAGAGTATTTCCCCGGACTAGCCAAACATGGCTATCGGGCAACACCATTGAGCTCACTCAAGGAGCCAATGTCGATTCCCTTGCGATCCGAACACCATCCGTTGGTGCAAACGGATTGCCGCTATTTCCATGGAATTCGTTCCGTAAGATTCCGTTATATAAAATATTCTTAACATCTCAAGGATTTCTCATAATCGTAGATTTCTATAGATCCTTGTATGTGGCTCTAATATTGAATTTTAGCCGTAGGTATCTATTCGTTGTTTTGAGCAATTCTTGAATTGAGCCAAATCCTCGACGACGTTAAATTGTTATTTCTTAACAACTTGATACACGGTCGAATCTCGTGATAGTTCTTGTTTGATGAGTTGCGAGATTAAGCTAAAATCAAGTTGTTACGAGGTTTAAGGTTTTGGTGATTTTGCTCGAGGATGGGAAAGTTTATTCCATCGAAGTAAGCTACCCAAGTGACGATTTTTCTTAACCAAGGATGTTTATTTTCTTAATCGAGGACATTCACTTCCTTAATCGATGATGTTCGTTATCTTAATCGACGTTATTCATTTCTTAGTTGAGGATATTCATTTTTCTCAATCGATGTTGTTTTAGCGAAGATGTTCAATTGAGGTTGTACTTTCCACCTCTAACGTACGTATCGTGCCGAGTCAATCGACTCTAACCGATTGCTAGTAGCAATCGACATCCTCTTACCGAGTTGTAATTTGAACTTGTTAAATCTCCCAATCAGAAAGGATTTCGTGCGTAACAGAATTCTTGAGATTTTGAGAGGTAACTTGAATCACGACCCTTGGGACAACCATCTATTCCTTCTCTCGTCCCTCGGAAATACCCTTTATCTTTGCTCCTCTCTTATTGGATAGTGAAACTGCTTTGAAAATAATTTACAAAATGTTGCCATGTTACAAGATGTCTTACTGCTATTTCGCAAAAATAAAAATTTTTGATTTTGCCACTACTTGATAAAGGATAATTGTTTTTCTTGTTATCTCACAAACTATTTTACGAAATTGTCTCACAAGACGATTTTATAAAATATTTGGTCATGCTATGGATCTAAATGCAACCTTGCTACTATTCTAAATATCAAAATTTTGATCTAACTATCATTTTATAAATGGTGAAATGTTTCCTTGACACCTTGTACGTTATTTTGCGAATAGCCTAATAAGACGATTTCATAAAACATTTTACTGCCTTGCTGCAAGATTATGAAATCAAACTGAAAATTGAGATTTGACTTTTCCACGATTTTTAAACAATGGGTCGTTTTCCTATGACCCGATGAGCCGTTTCACAAATCCTTTTTGTCGATTTTTATTTTGCTGCTATATCGTAAGCTAGACCTTGGGAAACGAATCCCGACCTCTACACGAGTATCTGTTGATAATTCTACTCAACCTCGATATTTAGTCCATACATTTATTAACTAATGACCGTTATATCCGTTAAGTATTCAAATAATAATAATAATTATATATAACATTTAATATAATCATTATTATACTTTTATTCTCGTTTGTAATGTGTGCAATCCCGAGGTCTCGGGTTCGATTCTAGACATTTACATATTAATAGATAACCATATTTCCAACAGTAAGTGTAACAGGTTCTTTAGTCAGGTTCAACGGTTGTGTTCTTTGTAATCAAGAAATTATTGTGATTACGGTTTGAAAAGATACACCTACTTCATCAAGCGTAACTTCTATACCTTATTTGACTTAAATTAGTATATGATCCTATTGTTAATTTTTAATTCATATGTACACAATTGGCGATTTTTAACAAAATATTACTTAATGAATTTTCTCTATTTATCTTTAGACATATATCATGTTGAAATAGTTACGACTTCAAATCCCATTTTCTAGCTGGTTCTCTTATATATTTTTGTAACATATTCCATGCTAAGAGTATGAGAAGTGACAACAGCAAAATCGTTAAGACTAATAAGGGCCAAACAAGATTAAATGTTCGGTGACGCGAGGTCAAGCTTTCATCCTCTAGGCAATGTATCTAATCGATGTAGCAAAGTATAGGCAAATACTTGTAGAAAGTTCGTTCTCTAGGGGAATGGCTAGGAGGATGTGATGGCGGAATCCTCATGCTATGTGAGATCTGGCTATTTTGGTATTTTTATATTTTATGACAGCAAGTAAAATTCTTGGGTTTTGGATTGGATGATGATGAAAACATAAATGAAATAAAATGCAATAAAATAAAAGGATATGACAATCGGAAGGATAAGGGCAACTACTTAGGGATAATCCACCTATGTTTCGAACAAATTAACAAAAACTTAATTAAATGCAAGTACATGAAAAAAAATTTTTAAATTGATGTGATCTTGACTTGGTCAATCAAGGGACACCTCCTATGGATGGTTTAGGGCAACGGCGGATAAGCTAACCTTGCCTAACCTACACATGCAATACATACCGTTCTCAATTTAAATAAACCAAATCTCGGGAGTTTAAGGGAGGATATCATTGCGCGAGAACTAATCTAGACATGCAATTGCTAGCACACGTGTCACAACTAGCTTAGGTTCACTAAATGGTCAATAAATAAAACTAGTTTAAAGCAGATCTAGACTAATTGGATATATCTGGTTAATCCGTTTTATAAGTATAATACTGATTCGATTTCCTAGATACGGATTAGATCAAGGTGTTAGAAAAATGTAAAGATCAATGGTTATTGAAATGCTCAAAACCAAACTCGATAACTTTTTTTTTAATTGGCAGAAAACCGGCACACCTTTTTCCAAAACCGGCGCACTTTAAACTAAAACCGGCACACATAAATGCCAAAACAACAAATAACATTTTTTATGTTGAAATACCATATTTTCGCTTACTAAAAGCACATGGAACTGGAAAACTCATTACAATCATCATATAAAACTATAAGTACACACCATACATAGTTTCATAACATTTTCGACCTGTATTACTCAAAATGGGTGAAAGTGGACCTTGTCCCCAACACTCCTTATGATACGCCCCAAACTCTTTTGACCATTTTTTTTACCATTAAAAAACTTGGTGCACTTTTGAACGCATTTTAATACTCCAAACCTGGACAATAACACATTGATGAGACGAAAAGTGTACCCGTTTTAAGGGGTCATTTAAGCCCTAATTCGAGTAAATATGATCAAATATTGCCCTAAATCGTTCTTTTTGTCATTTTAGGTACTTTTGAGAGGAATTCTGAAAAACATGCATATTTGGACGTTTTTGGAGCATAAAAGTGAAGAAAACGACAAAGTCTCAAAAGAAGCTGGAAATCCTACCTGACGGCGTCAGAGTCACAAGGTGACGCCGTCAGCCAACGTTGACAAAGGAGTGAAATCAGATTACACTAGACGCCCTATGAAGAAAACAAGATGTTTACACCTGACGGCGTCAGGTGTTAGAGAAAGTAGGCCGTCAGGTGTTAACTCAAAGAGTGACAGCCCAGAGTAAATTAAAGAGTGACGACATCAGAAGTAAATCTAGGCCATCCGAGAACCCTAATGACGGCGAGCTGACGGCGTCAGAACCCATAACCTGACGCCGTCAGAATGTAAAATCTATATATATTTTTCTATTTTTCATTCATTAGTGTGGAACTTTGGTGGAACTTTTGGGAAAAACCCTAAAGACGAATTTGGCTGTATTTTCAAGGGTTTTTCACCCTTGAATCCTTCATGTTCAACTAAAGATAATTCTTCACTTAAATTAATCAATATGTCTATGTGTTGGTTAATTATATCTTATGCTTGTCTTTCAATTAACATGCTAGGCTAGATTTTTCTTGTGTTTGCTTAGATCTAATGAAACCTAACTATTAATTATTGGTTGATTGGTGTGTTGTTACTTTGTTGGGATAAATGTTTCATCAATGTTAGGCTTAAGAAAACTGGCAATACTCCTATATGGTAACATGCTTGAACGTCTTAAGAAACATGTAACTAATGCGTATTAGGTTATTAAGGTAGTATTTAACGCATGAGCCACTGTTTACAATCCCTATGATTATGTGTACGCATAGTTGTAGGAGGAGATAAGAGCTCATAGAATTGGGGAGATATGTACGCCACCCCATGAATTGTTAAGGAATACACCCGTCATCCACGCAAGTAATACATACACCAATTAACCGGTAAAAGATAGTTAGGGAGTAAGGAAATCTAAGTAAACACATTTGTCTCCATATAAGTTTTCACAACCACAATAGTTTAGTTATTTTATTTTTATTGCAATTGTAGTTTTTGGGTTAGTTGACTAGCAACTAATTCCGCCCACTCCTCCAAAACCCGAGATTTTACTTGCTTTCCATAAAATATAAAAATACAAAAATAATCTTCCTTCACCTTTAGACCTTTTAGAGTAGTTTTTCTATCCTAACGAACACTATTCCCTGTGAGAGAACGATCAATCCCCCGTACTTACCACTACACTATACTACACCGACCAGGTACACTGCCTGGTGGGATTGCAAGCTTCTCAAGATCCCTTGAGAGGTAAAACCTGTTGCGTGGTCGCAATCTCACGTCATCACACATACGCTTTATAAAATCTTCATTTACATATCATATATGACTTCATACAATTCTTAACCCGTTTGACCCAAAATGGGTAAAAGTTGACCTTGTCCCAAACACCCTTTAAATGCATAACAAATCATATTTTAACTCTTTACATAAAAAGACTATTCATGAAAACTAATTTGGGAGTTTAACTCATTTACATAGCACGGTTATCTACCTCTACATGCATTCACAATATTAACAAGTACTTCCATTCTCGCTTTCATCCATAAATTCTTTATCCGAGACCTTACTTTATTGCAGATACACATACAAAAAGGGTTAACAACTAATGCGTAAGCATTACCCTTAGTAAGTAACCGAAATAGCACATAATCATATACGATTCATCATACAAGTATTATGAACACCCATAACTAGTCCAAATGACTATTATCAACCAACACTTGCATCACTAGCACTTTAACAACTACTATCAAGTCATAACAACATCAACTATTTCATACCATGACTATATCATAATGCTAAACCATGCCAAAGTTTTGCATTCTTAACACATAATTAATCATCAATGATTATTAACATAATCAATCACATACCATAGTTAGTTTAATACCATTAGACTAATACTTACTTAAGCCACACAATTTAAGTCTCTAGCAATTTCCATGCTTTCTAAGTCAAGGTTCCTATGCCCTTAACACATCCATTCACAAACACATAATATGATGGAATCACTATAACACATGTTATAACCAAAGTTACTTACCTCACATCCATATATTTTACCAAGAAATATCATCACCATCAACACTTGATTCCTAATGTAGAATTATCACAAACAGTTAGTATATTTTGTAGAAAACTAGAAGGGGGTTGAATAGCTTTACCGATTAAAAATTATGTTTTAAAACTTTTAGATCAACGTATGTCAATCTATTTGGTTTGTGTGGATATTGATAGTTAAATGTAAATAGCGTAAACTACACTACGAGATAGAGAAAGAAAGAAACAACCATAACATGAGTATTTATAGTGGTTCGGCTATAAGGTCACCTTCCTTGCCCTACTCCACTCCCCGAGTACCCAACTCGAGAGTTTGTAATCACTACACCACCAACTCCTTTAACCGGCAGAGAAGCCTCACAATGTCGCTTAGACTTTATCCGGTACTAAGCTAAATAATGGGCTCTTCCACGAGGTAGGCCAAACCTACGTCGCCTACACTTTATCCGGTACAAGGCTAGATATCGGGTTTTTCACACAAGGTAGAACCAAACCTTACACAACGTCGCCTACACTTGATCCGGTACATGGCTAGATCGAGTTCCTTTACAACGGATAAACTAATCCTAACACCACTAATTATCACACCACATCTACAACACACTTGAGAAGAAAGAATGACAAGCTACACTTATGTGATCTTGCGGAGATGAAGAATCCTAGCAACCGATATCTTGAGCGTGCACGTCTTCGAGAGGTCGTGATCTCGCCTTTAAGAGGAACCTAGAGAATCACTAAGAGAAAAGCCACATAGAAGATCATTAGATATGAGGTTAGAGAACTTAGAATATAGAGAGAAGATATATCTAAGTGGGGTGAGTAGAAAGGGAGAAATGGCAATCTAGTTATAGGCAATACTGGCCACTGTTCACCCGGATCCGGTGGATCCTTCCCAAAAGGATCCGGCCAGTGTAAAGCCAGGGATTCGGCTATATGGTAGTACCAGCCCGGATTTTGGGTTATAATTCCGGGTTTTAGGTTATGGGTTATGGTCCATGGGTCATGTGATGTCAAAGACATCTTGGGTCATATGTCATGGACTTTGGGTTATAGGTTTTGGGTTTTACCATTTTTGATGTCATGCATGATATCATACAATGGGTCATGGGTTTTGGGTCAAGCTCCACGGGTCAAGGGCTTTGGACATTGGTTTTGGTTTATGGATAGTCCAAACATGTTTACAAGTTATTTAGCTAGTATGAATTTTATAAAAATGTAAGTAACCAAAGTTACATAAAAAATGTTTTATAAACATGGTTTTGGTTTTATGTAAACTATTTAACTAAACATGTTTAAAAGTTTATTTGTTTAGTGAAATGAGTTAATAAACTATTAGCTCAAAGCTTTACGTATTTTATTTATTTCGTTAAAATGATTTTACATTTGTTATTGACAAAACATAAGAAGATCGTAAAATATAAATAAATGTTTTTATGGTTTATTTGTATTAACAATATTTTCACTACATATCAAGGGTAGAATCTTACCCAATCTATATACCAAACTCTCTTTTATGCATACACATGATCATCCGCCATGATTATAATAAAATTCCCAAATCATCAATTCACCTATAAACCATTAAAAGGACTTAACAAAATAACCTTAGAACCCATCACTTTAGTTCAAATTCGTCAATTACTCAAAAAGTCTCCAAATCATAAATTTAATCATAATTCATTACAAGGAATTACGCCTTTAACACTATAACATCGTCCCTTTAACTTAAATTTTTTTTACGCAAAACTCGTAATTTGATTACATGAACCTTAAGCTCAATTTGATCAAGGATAGGTACTACTTACTTGTAGGAATGATTGCTAGGGTTTATACTCCTTGAATTAGAAACTTAAACACCATAAACTTATCGTCAAATTTTTTTGTTGTTTTCCCTCTCTTTTCTCCCACCTCACGACACACACATATAAGCTAGGAGATGATAGAACATTGTGGAAGTTATGATATATTATCCCATTAAATCTGGCACAACTTTTGTAACACCCCGACCCGACCTGGGTCCGAAGCGTCACATTATGGTGACATATCAAAGCATACAAAGCATACAACGCAAGCGGAAGACTTAAAATAAAAGGTTGCAAGGGAAAAATCTATAAGTACAAAAGGAATGCTAAAACTATAAAAGAAAAGAAGATACAGACTAAACAAAGTCTAATCTAATCCAAGTCCAAAACTAGTCCAGATGTAAATGGGCTTCTAATCCATGGGTAGTCCACTAAAGCTCCTATGCTCTCTCTTCACCCAAACCCAACTTCCGACCTAAAACCTGCCGCAGGAAAAGAAATGCGGCTGAGCTTAAATAGCCCAAGTGAACAGATATATAACAAAGCAAACGGATGAATGAAACATATATAAGCATAGGAAAAGGAAACATAAACTCCTGCTGAAAAGAATGTCATCTATCAAATGAATAAGAGATCAAGATCAACGGAACAATATCATAATTCAAAGGAAAACGAAGCATCATAGATATATCGGGCATAAACAAATCATAAGAGAATCAATAGCACGTATCAACAAAGGCGTGTCTACCAGAGTCACTCGAATAGACACATAGAAACATAAATAAGTCACGAGCTGACCTACCAGAGTCACTCGAATAGGTCTCATACATACACACACACATACATACATACATACATACATACATACATACATACATACATACATACATACATACATACATACATACATACATACATACATACATACATACATACATACATACATACATACATACATAATCCATAATCACATGTCAAAGGATACGGAGAGGGGAGACCTCTCGGTACCACATATCCATCATATCCAAAAGCTGTACAAGGAGCTGTAGACTCCATTGTACCAAAGGAGTGAGGGTACAAGGTACGTACCACCAGTCACCCGCCGAAACCATATCATACCATATCATAACCATACATAAACATAAGTGCTAGGATGCATCCATACGCCCCCATACATACATATATAAACATACATGCACCCTGCTCGCAGGACAGATATACACATATCATAAATGGCGAGGAGTACTCATAATCATATCATACAAAGTGGGGACGCCGTGGATCAATCACACCTCCACAGAAAGTGTCATGCCATCGGTGCCTTGATGACACAGCCATGGTACCTCCATGACTAGTTAAAAACTTGGGCATAAGAAGAGAACGTAGCATACATACATACAATCATAGAAGCATATCCGAATCATAGCATAACATAATTATAATCAGAGGAATATCAACAAATGTGAATCATATATCAGTAGAGTCATATCAACCATCATATCAAAGGAATCATAATGAATGGATCATAGCATAAGGGATCATAGCAATGGCTCAAAGGAATCATATCAAGATAAAGAATTAATAATCAAGGATCAAGTCATGAAAGAGAAAGCACCCTTACTGAAAAAGGGTAGAATATCTGTACCTTAAACCGCCAACGAAACCATATCGTAACATAGGAATAGGAAGTCACTCCTTCAGCGACTCTACATGAATTAAGGATCGGCTTATTATTAATAACTTGTTTTAAATCAGATTACTCATTTTTGTTGGCTTTCCATTTTTAGTAACTTTCCATTTATAGCAGCTTTCCAAAAATAGTAACTTCCAAAAATAGTAAGCTTCCATTTATAGTAAGTTTCCACTTTAAGTAACTTAGTCGTTTTAAGTAACTTTCTAGTTTTAGCTGGTTTCCCGAATTAGTATGTTTCCATATTTAGTAAGTTTCCATAATTGGTAGGTTTTCCCGAATTAGTGAGTTTAGGGTAAAACTCATAATTTATCACACTAGGGTTTCTAATAAGACCAAAGTATATTAAATGGATCATAGCTCTTAAATGATTAAAGTTAAATGTTCACTTAATGTGTTTAGGGTTTCAAGTACCAATTTAGGGTTTTAGGGCTTATAAAAGTCATTAATTAGGTTTTAGGGCTCGGGGATCTCAATTAAGTTAACACACTCTCAATAACTCAAAACAACATAAAAGGACATAAACGACACATGACCATGTATTTAGGGTACCAACAAATAGGAATAACACACTTAACAGTTAACATCCTCTTCACATATGCATAGAAGTTAACTGGTTTTATAACAAAATTAAGCCCACTTAACGGATTCTTGAGATGTATCAGAATTCCAAAATAAAAATCACCAAAATTCTCACAGAAGCACATATGTCTTGAGAGTCTACATGAATTTTCTCAGATTTTATTTTTAAGTGTAACTTCATGTGAAAAATCGTTTTCCCAGACCTACCCAGAAAATTAACTGCACAAACATGTAGAAAGTTTGCACTTAACATACCCATTTAACCACCTTAGAAAAATCCACAAAAATTCCAGGAAGTCACACATAACCCAAACATTACCTCTGCAAAAGGAGAGCTATTAAATCCTTATGGTTTGAACATGAAAAATCAAAAACCACGACTGAATTTCAGACCCGATTACTCAGCTTTGACAACTTATATTGTAAAAATCAAAAAGCATACTTCCCGACCTTAAATAAGCATATAATTTATGTTCCAGAAAGTAGATAAGTAGTACTTATGTATAGACTCAAAAATCACTTAAAAAACGTGGATATCATCAAGATTCAACCATCTCAATCCGACCCAAATTTCTGTCAGCATCACAAACAAAACCCTAACCCTAACCAAACGCATGATAAAACCCCTAACACATCCCTAATTATGTTTTTAATGAACAAACA
>LBNU01029406.1:0-33365 GCA_014162995.1 Artemisia annua
TGGAAGAGTTTTGTATGTCTAGAAGTATACTATGTTTATGAATTATAAACTTATAATCTGAGATTGATGTTTAGAATGAAATTTAAAAAGTAGGAATTTTCCTGGAAGAACCACGGAACCAATCGATATAACGTACGGAACCAAAGATATGGTTCCGTCCTATCCGTGGCTGGAGAATCCACGGAACCAAGTGCAACAAGGCACGGAACCATGAATTTGGTTCCGTCGGTTCCGTACCCTACTGTATTGCAAAAAAAATGTGCAAAAATGAAAAATTTTTGGGTATCTTAGCGATGTTCTACAAGGTTAATTGTTATGGGAATATGATGAGGTATCTATAGTACATCTAAAAACCACAAAAACAAGAAGAAAAACATACATACCTTAAAGATCAATCATAGCCTAAAATTTTCACTTTTAACAAGTGAAAATGAGAAAATTGATAACATATGAATGTTATCTACCTGCATAAGTTAGTTAGTTTAAGACATACATCCAAATGAAATAATCCTAGAAACACATAAGATCAGAAGAAACAAGTTTTAACATCCAAATTGTTTAATGGCACCTTGTGCCAAACACTCCTTCACCCCTCACTACTTGTCAAGCTTCTTGTTGATTTTGTTGAGAAATCTCCCCAAGCACTTGAACATTCCCTTGGTTTGTTTGAATTCCGCTGATTCATTTGGAATAGAAGGCAATTGTTGACGGTATTCAAGAGGATTTAGCCTAGAGTTGGGAAGTCCGTCGTCTTCGCTCATAGATGATGATGAAGAGGTTGGAGGATGAGGTCTTTTCCCTTTGGAAGATGAAGTCGTGGCTACCCTAAAGTCACTTAAAGGCACAAAGATGTGTGGAACTAGGGTGTAGTCGGGACAAAATCCTTTGTCATTGGGAGGAATTGGAGCAAAGGCCCTAAAGAGGCGGGTGAGGAGCATTCCATATGGTAGAGCGGGCCTCCCATGCACGGGTATGTTTGTCATTCTCTTGGCAATGTAGTAAGCCAAGTTGAATGGTTGCCTAGTGGAGATACTATAGAGCATGTAGCAAAGACACGCATTGATGTGGTCTCGGTTACCTATGGAACTAATCACGTTAGCCCTAAGGATTTCCTCCCATTTAGCAAATTGGGGTTTAAGTTCATTTAGCTCCATGCTAAACGGGTCACGATCAACCTCATTGCCTTGACGGGTGTACCTAGTTCCTGAAACTCTAGGGCGAAAAAGGTGGTCACGGATGATTTCCTTGCTTGTCAATGGTGTGTCATAAGGGTGAATCCTATCATCTATCCTTTCAAGAATTGAGAGAGACCATTTGTCCGAGTAGACACATGTACCTCTATTTGGAATACCTAGGACTTGAGCAAAGTTATCAAGTGAGATAGAGAAGTGAGAATGGTTTACCATAAAGCTTAGGCTCATGAGGCCTTCGTCATTGGTGTGAAGGTTTACCGAAGCATAGAATTCTAGTATAAACCTAGGACAAATTGGCTCATCTATGTCTAGGAGACAATCAAAGTTGATAGCGGCAAGGTCTTGACGAATGGTGGTGTTTTCTAGATAGGATTCGTCAATGGTTCTACCCTCATGGATGTAGCGTTTTTCTAAGGCTTTAAAGATTTTGATTTGAGCTTCGGTTAGGCCCTTGGTTTTGTGGTGTTTGGGAATGTAGTTGAGAGTGTCTTTGTGATCATAAAAGGTTGCGGGAGGCATGTTTGAACCTATACACACAAGTTTACCCATTTTAGTTTAAATGTATACCAAAAGTGTTCTAGTGTGTGCCTATATGCAAACAATGTGGAGGTGCGGTTATCTTGACTCATTTGTATGCTCAAAACGTTTTTGTAATGCATGTTTTTGTGAAAATAAGAGATAACCCAAACACTCCTTATTCAATGTAGCTTCGTTTGAATGTACCCGAAAACACATATTGGTTATGTGTTCCCTTTAGCATTCAAGAGACGTAATGCAAGTGATATTTTAAACATAACGTTTTAGATTTTGTATTTACAATGTGAGACGAAAATTTCTTTGTCCTATTTGTGAGAAGCTTATTTGAAGATATCAACATGGGGTGTTTTTGGCAAAAACATTTGTTTTGATTGGAAGATGCAATTCCTAACTATGAAAGTCATGATTTGTATGTTTTTGTTAGTGAGAGTTCTATATGAATTTCTTAAACATAATGCCACACCCCAAGTTTTGTGTTTTGTGCATAAATAGAGATCCTAGACGCAGATTTAGACAAGAAATTAAGTTAGAAGACTTACAATGATGAATTGGTCACTTGTTTTGGTGAAGAAGAACCCTAATTGTTGAGTAGGTATGTGTTGAGATGTGGTAGTTACTGTTGTGGGTTGTGTGGATGATATAGGGTGTGTTTGTTTTTAAAATTCTAAAGTATTTTTGCCTGACAGAATCCCACGGATCACACGGAACCAAAAATTTGGTTCCGTCCGTGTATTATTTTGGTTCCGTGGAAACAGAAGCAAAACTTGTTTGTTTTTTTTTTTTTTTTAAATCTACAATGTGGGTTCCATTAATCCTAGTCCTAGTCTAAGAAGGTTGAATGGCTCTCTCTTAAGTGGCTTAGTGAGGATGTCGGCAATGTTATCTTCGGATGATACTTTTTCTATAGAGATGTTTCCTTTTTGAATATTATCGCGAAGAAAGTGGTGACGTATTTCAATATGTTTGGTGCGAGCATGTTGTACCGGATTCTTGCTGAGATCGATGGCACCTTTGTTGTCGCATAGGATTGATATGTCATTAAGTTGAATGCCGTAGTCCACAAGAGCTTGTTTCATCCAAAGAGCTTGTTGACATGCTTTTCCCGCCGACACATATTCGGCTTCGGTTGTTGAGATGGCTAGGGCCGTTTGCTTCTTGGAGAACCATGAAGTTAGACAATGTCCAACGAAAGTACAAGTACCACTTGTGCTTTTTCTATCTACATAGTCTCCGGCATGGTCCGAGTCGGCATATACTATGGTTTCCATCCCCGTTCCTTTGGGATACCATAATCCTAGATGAATAGTACCCTTAATGTATCTAAAGATTCTTTTAACGGCTTCGAGATGAGAGATTTTTGGATCTTCTTGAAAACGAGCACATAAGCAAACACTAAACATAATGTCGGGTCTACTAGCCGTTAAGTAAAGTAGACTCCCAATCATGCCTCTATATTTAGTGTTATCTACGGATTCATTTTCTTCGTCCTTAATGAGTTTAGTGTCCGAGGACATGGGGGTTTTAATTGGTTTTGAATCTTCGAGCCCAAATTTCTTAAGCATGTCTTTAATATACTTAGATTGATTAAAGAATATCCCATCCTCTAATTGTTTGATTTGGAGTCCTAGGAAGAAATTAAGTTCACCCATCATACTCATTTCAAACTCATCATGCATGATTCTTGAGAATTCATCACATAATTCTTGACAAGTTGATCCGAATATGATATCATCTACGTATATTTGAACAATGATAATGTGTGAGTCTTTCCTTTTAGTGAATAGTGTGTTATCTACGAGGCCCATGGTGTATTTGTGATTAACTAGGAAGGTCTTAAGTCGATCATACCACGCTTTTGGAGCTTGCTTAAGTCCATATAATGCCTTTTTAAGTTTGTATACATGATTTGGTTTTTCAAAATCGGTGAATCCCGGTGGTTGAGCAACATAGACTTCTTCATTTATAAAACCATTAAGAAATGCACTTTTGACGTCCATTTGAAAGAGTTTAAAATCATGTGCGCATGCATAAGCAAGTAAAATTCTAATAGACTCGAGTCTAGCAACCGGAGCAAATGTTTCGTCGTAGTCGATTCCTTCTTGTTGATTATAGCCTTGTGCTACTAGCCTAGCTTTGTTTCTAGACACTACACCATTTTCATCCATTTTATTTCTAAATACCCATTTAGTTCCAATTATTGTTTGACCTTTAGGTTGAGGTACTAATGTCCAAACATCATTGCGAATAAATTGGTTTAATTCTTCTTGCATTGCAATTACCCATGATTCATCTTTGATAGCATCATTAACATTTTTCGGTTCAATTGTTGATACGAAACAAAAGAAGTTACTTTCATTTTGGACTTTAGATCTTAAGGTTCTTTCGTTAATGTTTCCAATTACGCTATCTAGTGGATGACTTTTAGACTCTTTAACATTAATGATTTCTTGGTTTAATAGTTCATCTTCCTTGTCATTTTCTAGATTTTCTACATTTTCTATTGCTTGACTTTCAACTAAGTCATCATCTACCAAAGGTGATGTCTTAGAGGGAGGTGGACTTTCGTCAAATGTTACGTTCAACGATTCCTCGACTCTTAAGGTTTCTTTGTTAAGTACAACATATGCTTTACTATTTTGTGAATAGCCAAGAAAGACACCTTCGTAAGACTTTGGGTCAAATTTGGTGAGATAATCCTTGGTGTTTAAAATAAAACATTTACTTCCAAAAACTCTAAAATATCCTAGTGTAGGCTTTTTGCCTTTATATAATTCATATGGTGTTTTCTTTAGGAATGGTCGAATTAAGACACGGTTTAGGATGTAGGTTGATGTATCAACGGCGTTACACCAAAACTTTTGTGGAATGTTTTGTTCGTTAAGCATTGTTCTACTCATTTCTTGAAGAGTTCGGTTTTTGCGTTCTACTACACCATTTGATTGAGGGGTACGTGGTGCCGAAAAGTTGTGTGTTATACCATGATTATCACAAAAGTTTCCAAATTGTGTTTCGTTATCAAATTCTCGACCATGATCCGTTCTAATAGACATAATACGAGTTCCTAATTGATTTTGAATTTTCTTACTTAGAATTTCAAATTTATCAAAAGCTTCATTTTTATGTTTCAAAAATTTTGTCCAAGTATACCTAGAGTAGTCATCTACTATAACTAAAGTATAGAAGTTGCCTCCGTAACTTTGTATAGCGGATGGACCAAATAAATCCATATGAAGAAGTTCTAAACATTTTGAAGTTGACACCATGTTTTTAGCCTTATGGCTACTATGTACTTGTTTACCTATTTTGCAAGCATCACAAAAGTGTTGGTCATATTTCAACTTGGGTAGGTTTCTAACTAAGTCCCTAGAGGAGAGGTTTTGGATTAGTCTCATGTTAGCATGTCCTAAACGTCTATGCCATAAAGTTGAGGATTCATCTAATGAGGTGAGGCAAAGTTTGTCTCTAGATGATTGATCCAATTTCATGACATATACGTTGTTCTTTAGGACACCTTTGGCTATGGTTATTCCGTCCTTAAGTATTTTACTACCATTTTCACTAAAGAGGACATTATACTTTTTCCGACAAAGTTGACTAATACTAAGGAGATTGAAACCTAGGTTGTCTACGTGAGCTACATCATCTATAGATAAAGAGTCATTAGAGATTGTACCTTTTCCGATGATTTTGCATTTAGCTTTGCTACCAAAGGTAACATTACCTCCATCGAACTCTTGATAGTTTGTGAAAAGACTTTTGTTTCCGGTCATGTGTCTTGAGCAACCGCTATCTTTTATCCACTCGTCCGGTTCCAAACTTACTTTGAAGCATACCTATTGTGATTAACACTCAAATGTTTGGTCCCCAATATCTCATGGGTCCATTTTGGTTAAACATATCATTTCTATGATTCATGTATGGAATTTGTTGATATGGGTTCCAAGGCATGTAATTTGGTATGGGAAAATGTCTTGGCAAGTTTTGGTTCCAACCATGTTGATGACTATGTTGAGTGTTATAGTTACTTTTTGGAAAGGGGCGTTTGGGAATAGGAGTTTTAGATCTTGGTTGTGACGTTTTAGCTTTAAATTCATTTTTGACAAGTCCTACTCCAAGTTTAATGGCTGGTTTTAAGTTTGTTTCATTTGAGGTTTCATTTGATTTCTTAGTGACTTTGACAAACTCTAAACGTTTTGAAGAAACTTTGCTGTCTTCTGTCACAGTTCCCACGGAACCAATGGGTTCCACGGACGGAACCAATTCTTTGGTTCCGTCGGATCCGTGGGTTGCTGTGACAGTTTTGTTGCTTTGTTTTAAGCTACTTGTGTCACCTAGTTTCATGAATCCTAGACCGGTTTTATCATGTGGTGACTTTTGCATTTTCATAATTTCATCCGCACATGAAATGCTTTTATCAAATTTCTTGAATTTTGAGTTTTGCTTGATAAGATCATGTTGTGTAATCTTAAGCTTTTCAATTTCAAGTTTAAGTTCTTCACACGTTTTACACATTGCTTCACTAGTTTTACTCTTCTCTATTCTTTTAATTCTTTCCCTAAGTTCATAGATTTCATTTTCTAGAAATTCCTTTTTCGTTTTTAAAAACTTGTTTTTACTTATGATTTTTAGACTTAATTCACATAGTTTGTTATATTCTTTTTGCAATGTGTCGTCATCTAAGGAAGAACAAGATGAATCGGATTGTACCTCATTTGAGTCTTGTGCCATAAGAGCGATTTCATCATTCTTTGGCTCCTCCTCATCATCTTCACTATCACTCCAAGCTCCACTTACAAAAGCGCTTTGAGTCTTGTTTTTGGGTGGCTTTGGGCATTCTCCTATGAGATGGCTAGTATCACCACACCTAAAACATTTTCTTTCGTTTCTTCCTTTCTTATCATCACGATCTTTCCGAAAGGGTTTCTTTTCTTCCTTGGGTTGTCGTACGAATCTTCCTCTTCTCCTAAAGAACTTTTTGAAGTCTCGAACGGCCAAGGCATATTCTTCATCATCACTATCCGAGTTGGTATCATCATCATCACTTGATTCAACTCGAGCTTTCAAAGCAATTGATTTGCCTTTTTCTTTCTTGCCTTTGACAATCTCCGAATCTTTCTCCATCACCATTTCATGAACCTTGAGATTCCCAATTAGTTCATCAAGTGACATGCTTGAGAGATCTTTAGATTCTTCAATGGCCGTTACTTTTGCTCTCCATTTCGGATGAAGTGCTCTTAGAAATTTCCTGACAAAATTCTTACTACAAAAAGATTCATCAAGTGCTTTAAGTGAAGTAATAATAGTATTGAATCTAGCAAAGGCACAATCAATAGTTTCATCTTCGGGAATAGAAAATTGTTCATATTGTTGTACAAGAAGATCAATTTTATTATCTTTGACTTGTGAATTTCCTTGGTGAGTGATTATTAAAGTTTGCCAAATATCTTTAGCGGTTTTACACATAAAGACTCTTTCATACTCTTTCTTAGGCAAAGCATTATAAAGCATCATTTTAGCTTCATTATTTTTGGCAACTAGTTTCTTTTGTTCATCACTATGTTTGGTAAGTGAACTATCTTCATCTTTACCACTAGCAATATCCTTAAAAACTATTTTGTTATCACCTTCAATTATTATATACCAAAGATCTATGTCTTTTGATTTCACGTAAGTTTCAAAACGATTTTTCCAATATATAAAACCATTTGGTTCAAATAGTGGTGGTCTTTGCATAGATTGCCCTTCTTTGAAGTTTTCAAAATCCATGGATCGTTTCAAGTTTTAAAACACAATATATTTTAAAAGCTTGAGTAACGTAGCTCTTGATGCCAATTGTGGAAACTAGAAGGGGGGGTTGAATAGTTTACCGGTTTTTAGTTTCGTTTTACTTTTTGGAAACTTAACGTGTAATCAATAGATATATACTAATATGCAATAAGTAAAGAAGAGTTAAGAACAATCAAACCACAACACAATCGTTTATCGTGGTTCGGTCTACAAGGACTCTTTTTCCTTGCCCTACTCCACGCCCCGAGTATCCAACTCGAGAGTTAATCTCACTAGTCAACAAGCTCCTTTAACACCGGTGGAGAAACCTTACACGTCGCTTATACAATCTTTTTCCGACACAAAGATAAATGTCAAGTTCTTTTACAAGGGCACAACCACTCCCGTTTCACTATGTATTTTGAGGACTAAAATACTAACCGATCACTCTATAATGAATACACTCAATGGAACAATAATAACAACACTAGTATACACACTTTGTACACTACACAAGTATTCCGACTTTGCTTGGAGACTTGAATGAATTTTGTGATCTTCTTGCTACAAAAGAATCTCACAAGAATGAAGTATGAATATGTTAAATGAAAGTATGGAGAGTATATGCAATGATATGTATTAGAAGTGATGAGAGAATAAGCTTGGAATGGCTTGCTATTTATAGGAAAACAAGATCAGTAGACCACGGATCCGACGGAACCAAACGTATGGTTCCGTCCTTGTTGTCGTTTGGATCCGTGGATCCCTGACGACATATCTTCCATAAAATCTTACAAATCTAACCAAAGATCTTACCATATCTTCCATGGATACATTGAGTGTATATCTAACTCATATCTTCAACATATCTCAATAAGATCAAGCTACAATACAAGAAACATGATGCTATGTATGATGTAATAAAAGATTTCTAAATATGATTAAAAAACATTTTAACTAGAAGTAATAAGAACAAGTTAAAGGTTATGTTTATGTCTAAACAAAATGTGTAAAATACTTAAACTCATGTTTATAACTTGTTGCTAAACTTTACCTTATATTTTGTCGTTAACAAAACATGGTAAAAGATCGTAAAATATAAATAACGTTTTTAGGACGATATTTGTATTAACAGATTGTTTATCGATGTTAGGCTTAAGAAAACTGGCTAACCTCCTATACGGTAACTTGCTTGAACGTCTTAAGAAACATGAACCAATGCGTACTAGGTTATTATGGTTGTATTTAATGCATGAGCGAATTCTAATGATCCCATGTTAGGAGCTTCTTAGTCGGCTCAACATAGGAGTGAAGTAGGAGCTTATAGAGTTGGGGAAGTACGTACGCCACCCCACGAATGGTATTAAGGAATACACCTGTCATCCACGCAATTAATATACACTAACTAACCGGTAAAAGATAGTTTGGGAGTAAGGAAATATAAGTAAACACACTTGTCCCCATATAAGTTTCACAACCTTTTATTTTCTTGTTATTTTATTTTATTTGCAATAGTAGTTTTTGGGTTAGTTGGCTAGCAACTAATTTCGCCCGCTCCTTCAAACCCGAGATTTTACTTGCTTTCATAAAATATAAAAAATACAAAAATAATTTTCCCTCACCCTTAGACCTAATTAGAGTAGCTTTTCGTACCTAACGAACACTATTCCCTGTGAAGAACGATTAATTCCCCGTACTTACCACTACGCTATACTACATCAGTCAGGTACACTGCCTGGTGGGGTTGTAAGCCTCTTGAGATCCCTCGAGAGGTAAAACCTGTTGTAAGGTTGCAAAACCACGCATCAAGTTTTTGGCGCCGCTGCCGGGGAATAGTTATTGTTTAGGTTGAGATTTATATTTTATTAGGTCTACTCACTAGATTCCTTTTTAGTGAGATTTTTATTTTATTTTTCTAGGTTTTTCTTTAGTCTATCTTATTTCTTCGTGTTTTTGTTCGTAACCATTGCCATCCGACATCATGGAAGGTGGTAATATCCTTGATCCCAACAACCCACCACCACAATAACCACCACAACCAAACCAACCTCCTAGAGCCCGTACTTTAGGAGAGTACTCCCGTCCTAGCCACCAAGGCTATCGAAACACCATTGAACTCACTCAAGGAGCCAATGTCACTCCCTTGCGATCTGAAACCATCCGGTTGGTGCAAAGCGGATGCGCATTCCATGTACTTCGTTCCGAAGATCCAAATCAACACCTCAAGGATTTCCTTAAGATCGTAGATTCTATAGACCTTGATGTTGAAACTCGAGAGACTACCCGATTACATCTCTTCCAATTCTCTCTGCGAGACCATGCTAGTCGGTGGCTAGAGCGTCTACCTGCAGGATCCATCACCTATTGGGATAATCTCACAACTCGCTTCTTAACTCAATTTTTCCCACCGGGAAGAACTACCAAGCTAAGGAATGATATCCTGATGTTAAAACAACGTCAAGGCGAAACCCTCTACGAGGCATGGACTCGATTCAAGGACTTACTCCAAAAAGTCCCTCATCATGGTATAGACCTATGGCTTCAAGTCCAAATCTTCTATGACCATATCAATCTCCCCACGAGGCAAACCATTGACCAAGCGGCCGGTGGTAAGCTACGTGATCTAAGTGCAGAACAATCATGGGATCTCCTAGAAGATCTTGCTCTCTATGACAACGAAAGTTGGAATGACCCCCGTGATTTGAATAAAACGGTCAAGGCAATATCTTTGCCTTCGAATAAGCACTTCCGACCGTAGGATCATAGAACTTGAAGACCAAGTCAAGTTTTTTATGAAATCCTACGAGGTTCCTAAACCTTCAAGCCAAGTGAACAAAATCACTTCTTCGTGCGAATTATGTAGTGGTCCCCACGACACTCGTGATTGAATGGAACTCTCCGAACAAGATTTTGCAGACTACGCATCCTCGCGTACCTACGGAGCGGGAGACAAGTGGTACACTTTCGAACCCGAGCCAAACCCTTACAGTGATTCATACAACCCCTCATGGAGAAATCACCCAAAACTTAAGTGGAAGCAAAACCAAAATGCACAACAAACCAATTCTTCCAATCGTTTCCAATCAAACGGTTCCTACCAAAACCGTACTTTCAATAACAATCCTTCCAACAACAATGGTAGTACCAATAATCTCGAAGGATTGATGTCTCAATTTATGGCATCTCAAGAAGCTCGAATAGCTAGATTCGAATCCGAATTCAATCAACAACAAACGGAGATGACCAATAAGATAGACAACTTATTAAAAGCCCTCAATAACCAAGTGCTATCACCTCCACATAAGGACGCTAGGAACACAAATAGCGGACCCCAAGTTAAAGACCCTTCTTCATCCAAACATGTCCACTTCGTCAACATTGTCACCATTAAACCAATTGATAGGAGTGAGGATAATAGTGAACCTAAGGATGAGGTTAAGAAAGTCGAGGTAGATAAGGAAATTAGGAAAAGTGAGATTAAAGAAGTAGATGATGAAGAGGACTACTTCAATAGGTTACCAACTAGGGAAGAGCGGGCATACCATAAGGATTTATTCGATGACTCCGAGACACCATACTTCCTAGGTAATCCGATTAACAAAATGGGCGACCCTTCCAATCTCAACATACCATGCAACATCGGACATTTGCATGTGTGGAAAGCTTACATCGACCCTAAATCGCCCGTAAACATCATGACTCGAGCCCAATACAACTTGATAATGAAAAATCAACTTGGGTATAGGGTATTCCCCGATAAGGGATGGATTAGTAACTTCACGGGAAGAGTTAGGGGATTACCGGTTTATGTAGGAAACTTCACCTATGTCACAGACTTTATGATTGTAGAAGATATCCGCCCAATAGTCGATGCAAGTTTAACTCAAGTATTTTTGGGAAAGCCATTTATTGAGGTCTCTAGAATGGCTTATGAGCCTTCCTTAGGGATAGTTAGATTTAAGGATGAGACCGATGAAGTGAACTACCAAATGCCATATAAGATAGAGCAATTCCAACACTTGTCAAACTTTGAGAAGGAGCTTAAACAAGCGGTCTACCATAGGAATGATGAGGATACACGTAGGGGAGTAGACTATGTCATGGAAAGGATATTCGGTTTCTACAAGGATTGTTTGAAATTAGGACCGGATTATAAAACCGGACAAGAGGATGACCTAGAAACCGTGACCAGCGATGGAGTCACGTAATGTACGGTGACTTTGAGTCAGCTACAAGACTCGTTAATAAAGAAAAGCGCTTCTTGGGAGGCAACCCAAGCTTTATTTGCTTTGTGTTTATTTATTTGTTTGCTTGATTTTATTTGTTTCCGTATGTAGGTTATTTTTCTTGTTATTGATTCATGTTTCAAAAACTAACTTGTGAAAATGCTTTATTTTGTTTTTAACTTCGTCTTAACTACATATAAAGGTATTTTGCAAAAGATAAGTGTAAGGGAAATCTAAATCGGTTTATAAGAACGAATGAACATGAATCATAACAATGTAAATTAACATGCATATTAGTACTTGTTTGAGTCAAATGCTTGTATCGAGTCATAATGATGTTTTTGCAGGAATTCCAGGAAGTATGGTATAGTTTTTCAAAAAAAATTTCAGAAACTTAACATGAGAATTCTATCAGATCATTTCTGACGGCGTCAGGCACTACAACCTGACGGCATCAGGAAGTAATTTTCTGAAATTTTTGAAAGTTTTGTTTTTCTTCCGGAATCATAAAAAGTTTTGTTAATTCTCTAACTTATAATCTCCAGGAATTATGCAAAAACATTCATTCCACAAGCATTATAACCTATTATAGATTATACCGCCGATTTTACGCGAGGTTCGCCTTTATTGTTTTTAGGTTAACAGGTTATTCTGGACAAGGAGATGATTTATATTTCGGAAGGGAAGCTTTGAGCGTTCATCTTTCTTGGAAGAATATCTAACCATGTTACCTCACTATCCACACTAAACGAATCAGGGGAGTATTTGTTTCATTCTTTCATTTTCATTACCTTTACATCTTTTATGTGAACATTGGGGACAATGTTCGGTTTAAGTGTAAGGGGGGTAAATTAAGACACCTTAGAGAATGCAATTGCGCTTGATTTTTGTTTGTTTGATAGTAAATTTGTAATAAAACCGAGAGAAATATTTGTTAGGGCAATTTTAGCGCCAATTTAAAATTTTTTACAACATTTAGAAGTGAAACTTTGGTCCTAATAAGCGTCTCATGGATAGAAAATTATATGACTAGCACAAAAAACCATACCACTAAAAAATTTTCCACCCCAAATATGTGAGGTTCGCCCCTAGAATTGGTAGGAAAAGCATTTATGCTATGATGTGTGTACCGGTAGTACTTAGATTCTAGAACTTGCGTTAGGACCATCTCAAATCCACAAGTGAGACTACGTTTGTGTAGTTAGATCTACTACATGATAAGAGGCATTAGGATTAACCCCTTGTTTTACACCCGTGTTTTTGTTATAATTACGTTGGCTACATTGGTCAAGTAATTCTCCCACACCCTTTGCGTTGTACCCATTTTTGGTACACGATACCCCTAGTACACCCCTCAGAGCCTATCTTTTCGTTTCGACCTTTGAGCATCTTACTCAAAGTGAGAATTTGTTACACCCCACTTAAATGTACACCCAAATCGCCTTAGCCCACCTTGTATGCACTCGTCTTTAGTGCAGTATTGTGACAACATTTGTGTTAAACCCTTTGTTAATTATCTAATTTATTACATGGTTGCTAAGTCGAGTCATATCTTGTACATACTGTTTTGGGACGATTGGGACTCATGGGTAAAGTACTAGTTTAATGGAGTAATGGGGAAGAACAACATCATTACCCCCATATGTGCTAAAAATTTTAAAAAAGTACTCCAAGTTTTTCGATTATCTTAATTCGAGTCATTAGATTAGTTATTTTTAAAGTATGTAAAAGTTCAAGTGTAAGGGGAGAACCGAGGTCCCTATGATGTATTATTTTGTATGGTAGGGCAAGAGTGTATGCAAAAAAAATAATAATAAAAAAAAATAATAATAATAATTCGAAAAAAAATCAAGAAAAATACCAAAAAAAATGAGAAAAAGAGAAGTAGAAAAAACATACGGACTACCATCCCGTTTCTTTTTATGTTTGTTTATGTTTTTGTTATTTCTTTTTTAGATTAAGTTGAGTCGAGTCTTGGCTAAGCAACATTGTATAGTACATGTATTTGATCATGATAATTAACTTGCCACCAGTAAAATACCCTTTATTCCAACCAAACCGTATTTATCATATCCCTAACCGTTACTTACAACCCTTTGGAAAGCCCTCTTTATAGTTTAGTTCTTAGGTGCTTAACGCCTAGTAGGAATTATATGACCTCTCCCAAGCCTATGGGTAATTATTTTGCTATGACTAAGTAGTGAGTGGATTTTTATTTCCATTTCAAATGTAAGTTGTATTCGGTTTATAACACCGAGAGAATGAGGAGTATCCAAAAACACTATTTGTGAGTGCCTAGTGTATGATTTCCGTGCTTATTATGATTAGGTCAGTAACTATTTGTTGTAATTACTTTTTATATTAGTCCTTAAATGACCCCTAACTCATATATTGATTGGAATAAAAGCCTATTTGCTTGAGGACAAGCAAATCTCAAGTGTAAGGGTATTTGATGAGGTGAAAAGTGTACCCACTTTAGGGGGTCATTTAAGCCCTAATTCATGTTAATATGATCAAATATTGTCTTAAATCGTTCCTTTTGTCATTTTAGGTACTTTTGAGAAGAATTCTGGAAAACACATCATTTTGGACCTTTTTGGAGCATAAAGTGAAGAAAACGGCAAAGTCTCAAAAGAATGCTGGAAATCCTTCCTGACGGCGTCAGAGTCACAAGGTGACGCCGTCAGCTATGCAGACAAAGGAGTGAAGTTCAGATTGTACCAGAGCCCTAAGCAAGAATTGTGATGTTTACACCTGACGGCGTCAGGTGTTAATAATCCTAGGCCGTCAGGTGTAATGCTAACAAGAGACGGCCCAAAGCTATTTTACAAGTGACGGCGTCAGAGATGGATCTAGGTAATCCGAGAACCCTAATGGCGGCGAGCTGACGGCGTCAGAGCGTATAACCTGACGCCGTCAGAGTGTATTTTCTATATATACTTTTCTATTTTTCATTCATTAGTGTGCAACTTTTTGGGAACAAACCCTAGACGATTTTGTCAGCTTTTTCAAGGGTTTCTCACCCTTGATTCTTCCATGTTCAATTAAAGATAAGTCTCCCTTCAAATTAATCAATATGTCTATGTGTTGGTTAATTATATCTTATGCTTGTCTTTCAATTAACATGCTAGGCTAGGTTTATCTTGTGTTTGCTTAAATCTAATGAAACCTAACTATTGATTATTAGTTGTTGGTGTGTTATTAATTGTATTGGATGATTGTTTATCGATGTTAGGCTTAAGAAAACTGGCTAACCTCCTATACGGTAACTTGCTTGAACGTCTTAAGAAACATGAACCAATGCGTACTAGGTTATTATGGTTGTATTTAATGCATGAGCGAATTCTAATGATCCCATATTAGGAGCTTCTTAGCCGGCTTGACGTTGGAGTGAAGTATTATAGAGTTGGGGAAGTACGTACGCCACCCCACGAATGGTATTAAGGAATACACCCGTCATCCACACAATTAATACACACTAACTAACCGGTAAAAGATAGTTAGGGAGTAAGGAAATCTAAGTAAACACACTTGTCTCCATATAATTTTCACAACCTTTTATTTTCTTGTTATTTTATTTTATTTGCAATAGTAGTTTTTGGGTTAGTTGGCTAGCAACTAATTCCGCCCACTCCTTCAAACCTGAGATTTTACTTGCTTTCATAAAATATAAAAAATACAAAAATAATCTTCCCTCACCCTTAGACCTAATTAGAGTAGCTTTTCATACCTAACGAACACTATTCCCTGTGGAGAACGATCAATCCCCCGTGCTTACCACTACACTATACTACGACGGTCAGGTACACTGCCTGGTGGGGTTGTAAGCCTCTTGAGATCCCTCGAGAGGTAAAACCTGTTGTAAGGTTGCAAAACCACGCATCAACTATATATAAACCCTATGGATTTACTCATACTTTGATTTGGATAATCAACTGTTTATTTATAATTATTATGGACTCACAAACTCCTTGATTTTGGAAATCAATGTTCAACTTATAAATTCTATGAACTCACCAACCTTTGTGTTGACGCTTTTAGCATGTGTTTATCGCAGGTCCATAATGAGCAAGGATGGCACGGAGGAGCACGGATACTTATGAAGGCTATAAATTTTACTATCATTCGAAAACTTATTTATTTAACTTTGAAAGCAACGGGACCTCATTTTGTAAAACTCTAGTATTTATAAAAAAAATGATAAATCTTTTAAAATGACTAAAATGATAATCAATTTCTACTATTAAGCTGTTGTGCTATGAAGTAACACCCAATCTAAATTTCGCTGCACTTTTGAAAATTGGGGGTGTTACACTATTCCTTCACCAACCCCTATTCCTTTTCCCTCTGTTTTACCCTCACCAACATTTGATCCTCAAGGATACTTTATTCCCGGAGGACCAATGTTACCTAGGAGACCCACACATCATTTATCGCACTTACCTAATAGTAAACCTAGTCTATTTAGGAAACAACCCTATACCTTAGTGCCTCCTTATATCCCCACAAACCTTCCCACCTCATCTTGGAAATTTGAGGTTGGAGGAGATTCCCATAGGGCACCCTTTGAACAACAGAAAGATCAGGTTGAGGATATCTTAAGTAGTTTAGATGGACTTACTATCGACCTTATAGAAAAGATAGAAGAAATTCATAGTGATAGGCAAGTAGAAAACCAATAGGATTTGATAAATTGAAGGTTAAGGTTAGACAAACCCGTACTCAGATTTCTAAAATCCAAAAGGAACAAATGAAACATAACAATAAGATTTCCTTTGCCCGCTTTAGGATTACTACCTTAGAAAAGATAATCTATGATAACCAAGTCCATCATCGATTAGATTTAGGAAGTCCTTCCAACTTTAACACCTAAGTTTTAGAAAGAAATCGCCAACTAGTATACTTTAGTTGCCCTAGAAGTTTTAAGGTTAGAATTTCATCTTAGGATATGTACTATAATAATGGTACCAGTTAGGTATGAAATATGTAAGATTGGATGCCTATAATATGATATAAGTTGTGATACTTTGCCTTAGTCATAAACCCTTAGGTACTTTTGAGGACAGAAACCCTATTTCCCGATCATCCCTATTAGGATACTTTAGGATACCCCAAACCTTAGAAAATTTACCATCTTTAAGAAACATAACAAGTCGGATACTTCTTATGAATTATTCGAGGTCTTAGTATAAACCCCTAAGAAAGTAAGTTAGGTAAACCCCATAAGCTAGAAAGATATTCTTTAGGAATATTATTTTTGAACTTTAGGCATTAAAAGGTTAAACTTAGGATATTACCCTTTAGGTGACTAGTAAGTGCTGATAAAGTGGGCTCCAACAAATAAAATCCAATCCCTATACCTACCTTTTCCTACAAAAACTTCTTTCCTTTCCTGCCCGGAAATCTACGTAAAACCCCTATCTTTCCAACCACATATGGCATAAATAGTGATACTTGTTAAACTTTTAGTTATGACAAGCTATTTATGTTCTTATGCGATTGTGATTTTATTCCTTGTTGTTTCATGACATTATATGTCATGCATTACAACCCTCTTCGTATTTTAAAACCCAAAAACACTTAAATCACTTCCTCTAAAGATGAGAATCTATATTCTACATCATAACGATCCGAATTCATTCTGAATTCAGTAAACTACTCTTCCTCCGTCTCTAATTCCCGTCTTTCCGAAATCTCTTAGTCTCCCCTAGTTAGAGAATCTTCCCCTAACTATTCCCGTATGCAAGTATATGACAGTCATTGTAGCAACCCACTAACTTCCCCCTAGGTTAGCAAAGCCTTACTAACTTAACTTAGGCCCTCACTAAGCACAATCTAGGATAGAAATGCCTATAGAAATTCCGAGCTAAATTTTTGCTTTACTATATCTCTATGACCTAACTAACCTCTAGAAAAGCTCACGTATCCACCTATGCCAACCACCACTATATTTACTTGATGTAAATATCCCGGTATGTCAAGTCAAGGTTACAAATACATTTTCACTAAATAAACTATCACTCTAGTACACTATATTTATTAGAAAACCCTAATTGCACCTATGTGTTTACGGTTATCTTTAAAACCCTAATTGCGTATCTGAATTAGTTTGAAAGTGTTCAAGGCTTAGGTATAAGATACAATAGCAACCCTAGGACATATTAGACTCCCTAGATCATAGTACAACTCCCTAAAACTTAGGTACAAGTCCCATAAGCACAAAATCATAACTAAGTCATAACTTCCCGGAAACTAGGTTAAACTTTCTCAAATCTTTACCATAAGCTACCACCACTTAGTATAAGCATCCTAGGACTTAATATTAGTCACTAAACACTCATAGGACCCTAATCTAGGCACTAAACCCTAGGCTAGACCCTAAACTCTCACTAGACAAAACTAGGTTAAACCTAACACCCAAACAAAGCTACCATAGTACCTCAAATACCCCAACCTAGCACCCTAGAACCTTACCTAAACCTAGCACACACCCTAGCACCTCCTTAGAAGCCAAGCAAGGAGGTAGATCACCTCCTTGTCACCATCTTCACTCGTTAGGGCAACCATGGCCACAACCGGCCTAGGCAGCCCCCTAGCTACAGCATAGCTCACCTTAGTCACCATCTAGACCCTCCACAACACCACCTAGCCTTGCGTACTCGACCTTCCCCCCTCGACACCTAGCACCCCTTTTCTTGCTCGCTACTCTCTCGTACCCAATAAATACCCCACGAAACCTCTCCATTTAAATCCACACCTCCCATCTCTTCTTTACCTATAAATTTCTATAGTATAAGACCCTTAGAACCCATAGAAGATGAGAAGCGAAACCCTTGATCCTTGTCGAGTTGAGTTTTGGCCGAGAAAACCCTAGTTACCCACGTTAGGACTCCCACGACCTAGGTAAGCCTCAACTTTGATCCTAGTAGCCTTAGTACTGATATAGGACCCCTAATATATGCCTTAGAACCTTTAGATAAGCCTTGATCAATTTCATTTAGGAGTTTTCATTTTAAAACCCTAATATTAGAAAAATACATGTTTATATGCTAAAATGCCTTAATTTGTGTTATAACCTGAATCAGATAAGTTAATTGAGTAAATATAAGTTAAACATAAGCTAAGAAACTTTATTGTCTCATTAAAATACAATTTGCATGGAAAAAAGGACTAGTTTTGCAATAGTTTTCATGCATAGGGGTATATACTGTTAATTTCTGAAAATATGAAGTCTAGGGACTATTTTTGACATTTCTTAGAAGTTATAAATATAAGGACTCTTTTTGCAAAGTTCTAAAACCCTAGGATAGAAAGTAAAATAAGTTATAAACTTAAAAGGGCTAGTTTTGCAAACATTGTTAAGTTAAGGGTATAAAGGGTAAATATTGAAATTTAGTATAGTTTAAGTACCATTTTTGTCATTCCTCTAAATTATATAAGTATAGGGACTAATGTGTAAAAGTTAGGAAGTTATATACTTAAATGTTATAAGTTTATAAGTTTAGGGTAGAAAGAGTAAATATGCAAATTTGAAGGGTATAAACGGACTATTTTCATATAAGTATAAAAACCTATTTTAAGTTAGAAGTATAATACAATACTAGGGAGGGTTCCGCCCGTTATGTCGCAAGGTTCCGCCGGTTCTGCAAAGGAAAAAATAAAAGTTATATGTCATGATCTTTGTGGTTTTATTCTAATGTTCAAAACTAAGGATTTAGGTTTCATGAGTCTTAAACTAAGGTCTAAGAAGGTTGAATGATACTCATTCAAGAGATTTTGTGAAAACTTCGACAATGTGGTTTATCGAAAGAAGCTTTCTTGGATGAGAAGTTCCTCAATGAACATTTTTACCAAGTCGATGACGAAGAATCTCAATATGTCACCTAAGAGCATAATGGATTGGATGTCGTTTGAAGTTGATGCTTCCTTTGTCAAGCTAAGGGATGAAAAATGTTGAAAAGACGGATTCCTTTATTGAAGTGTGTTCGCTTGATCTCAAGAAGTTTGTTGACATGCTTTTTCCTCTAATGCCGATTAGAGAGCTTTAAGCTTCTTTGAGAATCATTTGGTAAGAAAGTATAAAAGTTCAAGTACAACTTGTGCCTTTTCTATTAACTTAATTACCGTTATAATTCTATTTGGTATACACTTATGGTTTCTATTCCCGTTCCTTTGGGATACCATAATCCTTGTGTAGTTCCTTCTAATGTATCCAAACAATCTTTTTCGAAAGCATTGTTTTAGAACCATTCTACTACGGACACATAGATAAATACCAAACACAATGTTGGACCTAATTGTTGTGAGAACAAGTAGTCTTCCAAACATTTCTCTATGTTTAGTTTTACCTACGGATTTACTAATCTCATTCCTGATAAGTCATCAACGACTTAACCATTGAGAACAAGAGAGTAATTAGGAATGTCTTTGAGTGATAATTTCTTGCTTTTGGAGCTTGCTTGTATTATCAAAAAGTCTTTCAATTGTTGACACTACATTCACTCAATCTATTTTTGAAAGATCTAATTTGTTAAACTCGTAGTTTTACTCTAATGTCCAAAAACTTGTTTTTATCAAATTTGTTTGATTTTACCAATGACTCATGATTCAAGTCATATGACCTATGTCAATATTGCTTGATTCAATGTTTGACTCGAGGTGAGAAGACGTTGTTTACATTTTGAACTTTTACCCTTAATGTTGTGACACTCGTTAGTGTATGACTTTAGGATTTTAAACATCTATGTTTATTCTTTTTAATAGTTCATCTTCCTTGTCATTTTACTTAACTTGCTTGTCTTACCATTGTTGGACTTTCGACTAAGTCATCATCTACCGAAGATGATATCTTAGAAGGAGGTGGTCTTTCGTTAAATGTTATATTCAACGACTCCTCGACTCTTTAGGTTTCCTTTCTTAAAAACATTATGAATGTTATTCGTTTTGCAAAATTCCAAGAGATACAACATCATAAGACTAAGTGTCAAGTTTGATGTGCAAATCCTAGATGTTTATAAATCATTTTCTCCCAAACACCCTAATGTAAGCTAATGTGGTTCATTTTACCTTGTGTGTCTTAAATGAAATTCCACTAAAAGAGTGGTTGAATTAAGACACATTAGAAATCATGAAGTATGGTGTTGAAGAATGTTATATTACAAACATTTGTTTTACGAATCTTTGCAAGCATCACAAAAGTGTTGAACATCTTATCACTTAGGAGATTCTTAGTTAGCTCACTTGTAAACAAGTATTAAGTTAGACTCACTCAAGAGTTTCTCGTGTCTATTTCTTAATAGTTAAAGAGCCAAAACACCTTATATCTCCTACTAGTAGTAGTGTCGAAATACCTTGTCGCAAAGGATCTAATCCTCATTATTACTTAAAGCACATAAACATTTTTAGGATACAAACTACTAATACTTCTTACTACAACACTTAATGCAAACAATCAAGAAGCAACAAATGGCAAGATGAACTAATGCGTACCTTTTAAGCTCCATAGAGATGCTATTAAGAGAATAAACACAAGGCGTAACATCTTGGCTTGAAGGCAAGCTTGGGAACTCAATAACTCATAAATTCACGAAGATTAGACAAACATATAAAGGCATAAAACATGATGTTCTTAATCCTTTTATCGTAAGTTTCTATTAGAGATTAAATTACTTCTAAATCTCTCTTCTAGGTTTAACAAATTTTACTTGCTTTGTTTTACTTGTTGATGGTGCTTTTGAGTTAAATCCTAGTCCGGTTTTATCTCTAAAAGACTTTTGATTTCTTAACAATCTTTCAAGACATTTTGAACTTTCTTCAAATTTAGCAAGCATTTTTCCTTTTTCTTTTTGTCTTTGAATATCATGTTTGTAATTTAGACATGTTTTGCATTCTAGATCAATTTCAACATTACTTTCAAGTCTAGACATTTTATCTTCTAACATGATTTCCTTTTCAAAATTGTTCACAAGAGATTTTGAAGGTTCATTGTTAAAAATGGTTTTTAGGTCCATGTTACATGAAAGTTTAGACTCATTTTCTATTTTAGAAAACTCTAGGATAAATGTGTCAAAGCAAAAGTGTTTGGTTTCAAATTGTACCTTGCTTGTTGTTTTATCTAGTTGACAATCACTAATCGGATGATCATCTTCATCTACATCCGTGTCATTCCATGATTCGCAAGCAGGTTCTCTTTGACACACGTAATCATCTTCACTTGTACCTTCATTGAAAACATTTAAACTAGTAGTACATGTATTCACTTCTATTAAGTGTCTATCTATTAGTTTTTCTAGAACTTCTAATTCATAAGTAAGATCAAATTGATCATCTTTGACTTGACATATTTCTTGATGATTGTTTAACAAATTTTTCCAAATATCATTAGCCGTTTGACAAACAAACACTCTTTCATATTTGACCCTTGGTAAAGCTTTATAAATCATTATCTTAGCTTTAGTGTTTTTATCAAGTTTGGGATAATCATATTGATTTTCAAAACTCGTGTTCGTTGGTTTGAAATCACCAATATAAATAATATGCCAAAGATCTTGATCAATTGATCTCACATAGTTTTCAAATTTACTTTTCCATTCAAGAAAGTTTTCTTTTTCAAATAGCGGTGGTTTTTGTGTACGTTGCCCTTTTTGAGATTTTCAAAATCCATGGATCGATCCAAGTTTTAAAATACAATACATTTTAAAGATCTTGAGTAACGTAGCTCCTGATGCCAATTGTGGAAAACTAGAAGGGGGGTTGAATAGTTTACCGCTTTTTAAGTTAATTATCTTTTGAAACTTTCGTATAATCAAAGATATAATCTAAGATATACTTTTCAAATAATCAAAGATATAAGCAAAGATACTATCAAAGATATAATCTAAAAGATAATAAGTAGCAAGCAAGACTAGGGAAAGAAACGATCAAACCACAACACGATTGTTTATCGTGATTCGGCTAAAAGGACTCTTTTTCCTTGCCCTACGTCCACGTCCCGAGTATCCAACTCGAGAGTTTAAAGCACTAGTCAACAAACTCCTTTCCCGGTGGAGAAACCTTTACAATCGTCGCTTACACGTTTATCCTGTACAAAGCTAAATACCGAGTTTTAGTTCGAGGTAGAACCAACCTAACGTCGCCTAATTCCTTTTTCCGACACTAAGCTAGATATCGAGTTCTTTACCAAGGGTACAACCACTCCCGTTAGTTCTTTTACAAGGGTACAACAACTCCCGACACACTATGTATTTTGAGGTCTAAAATACTAACCGATCACTTCTACACAAGATACAAATCAAGTATAAACTACCAAAGTCTATACACAACAAAGCTAATCAAGTCTTGCAACTTTGAGTTGAAACTTGTAACTTCTTAGATCAATATGTGAACTCCTTTGCTACACAAGAGAACCACACAATTTAGATCTTACTGAGTTAGATGAGAGATAGTATGTGAAATATGACTCTAAGTGATGAAAGATTTCTTGCAAGTGCCTTGGTATTTATACCCAAGAAAGTCAGCACTCTGGCGGAAACGGCGGCACCCTCAGAAGGGTTCCGCCCGTGTACCTCCAGGGTTCCGCCAGAGCTGACAGACCAAACTTGCAATAAATCTCTCCAAGACAAACTAGGTCACATCAACTTATTACATGCATTGACTCAATGTGGAATGCTTCCAAAAATGTGTAAGAACTATAGATGGTCAAACACATAAACTTTCCATAAATGTATATTGATGAGATGTGACACTTTCTTTTTAAAGAAGTAAAACCTATGTTATGTTTAAAAAGAAATGTAAAGTCTAGTTATACAAGACTTAAAACTAAAGTGATTTTTTACTATAAGCTAAAGTTTGTACTTTGTCATTAATAAAACTTAGCAAAGATCGTAAAACATAAATAACGTTTTTAGGCGATATTTGTGTTAACACTTCTGAAATTATGATTGCCCGAACGGTATTATGTTGGCAGCATAATACAATAGTAGGGAGCTTCATGTGAGGAATTATACTTCTGGATTACGATGGCCCGAACGGTGTTATGTTATATGTAAAAACCCTAAAAATGATTAGTTAAGAAACCTAGACTAAGACTTGACATACACACACCTACACTACCCCCAGGATACGTGAGTAAGCTGTCTAAACCCTTACCCTACTTACCTTAGACCCCGGTGAGTTTTCAAAACAAGAAAAAATATGGATTAAGATACGTGTTGTGTTAGAGTCGAATTCACTTCAAGGTTGTAAAACCATAGCATTGTTAAGAGTGCTCGTATTAAATATATTGAAGTGTTTAGTGTGAATTACATTGTTCTGTGTTCATTGTTCTTCTTAAGTTAAGCAATATATTTCGCATATTGTTTAAGTGTTTTAGAAACCAAGTCAGATTCTATATTTGTTGTTTTAGATTTATCTAAGATAACAAACTAGATCAACTGCTCAACTGGGATCAACAGAAAGTCAAAAAGAAATGTAGCAGTAGTAATTGAAAATTAAGTGACGGACATTTATTACAAAAAGAACGAACATAAGTTGTAGAGATAAAAAAATGGTTGTCTCAAAAACATTAAACAAAAGATTTGAAACTTCATAACGATTAAATGACGGACTTTTGTTAACGATTGTGAAACTTTATATATATATATATATATATATATATATATATATATATATATATATATATATATATATATATATATATATATATATATATATATATATACTAGTCTCAAAGCCCGCCCATTGACTTGTAATTTTACATTTTATTTTAATTTGCTTTATTGTGTCTTGACTTGTAATTATATGTTGATTAATGTTAACATGTTGTTAAGTAAATGTAATTATTGTGTAAGTGTGATCATTTTTTTTGAACGTTCAGAATAAAAAATAACAAAAAACAAAAAACAAAAGTATACAATATGATATAAAAGTATTCATTCCTGTTATGTTGTTCAGACGCATGATATACATTTAAAACTTTGCACAAAAAAGAATTTGTTCAGACCCATGTGATTGTAGAAATAGGGTTTTTTTTTTTTTTTTTTTTTTTTTTTAAATGTATTGTGTGTTTTTTAAATTAATGGAGTTTATTTTAGTTAATATTATGTATGTTTTATTTTAAGTAAAAAAATAAAAAATAAAAAATAAAAATAGGCCGACAGCACCAGAATTTCTGGTGCCAACGGATACGGCCAGAATGTAGTGCCGTTGGATTTCTAGTGCCGTGGAGATTTTTGCTGACGTGGCAGCACTTTTTGCCCACGGCACGAGCTCCACGGCTCAAGGGTTACCAATGCTCTTAGAGCCTTCACGGAGAGATTTAAGTTTGCTTATGACCCAAAGGTAAGAGGCCGGGTTAAATCACCTACAACTACAATATTCACAATTTATTTTTGTCTCAAATATTACAGGCATATTAAAAGACATTTAATGATCAACTCAATATAAACCAACTAAAAACTCAGTATCTTATGTTTGCATGTTATTAGTATCAAATACAAGGCAAATTGATATTCAAACTTGTTTATTTCATTTTAATTGCTTAGTAGAGTAACTTCGATAGATAAAAAATTTCAACCTGTATCCAATCTTTGAATAATGTTAGAGTTGTGGTGTTCTAACACTTTCCACTTTTTTGGCTTATCAGCAATACTAATATTCACATATTGAGCTAGTGAAACTAATAAAAAGAGTGACACCATTTTTAATTACATAGAGAAAATAGCAAATGTCAAGATAAATTTGTCTTAAGCAACCAAGACAAATTTTGCTCAGGGCCCTGGAACAATTATTCTAACATGGGGCATACAGTGGACGTTTTTTTAGTATGATAATACACCTAAGAAAGAATATAAATTCCTTTATTATCTTGTTTACATATCAAGTGCACCGAACGGCTTGTTTAATTGACTCGTTGTTAGGCTCGCTGGGAGTGTGGATCTAAGTCAAATATGAAATTTTGGATTGGCGATCATGTATCATTCCTCTTCTGGGATCCAGTCCATTAAACCATTGGGGAATCTGTTCTGGTATATGTTGAATTTGTTTGTTGCTTCTGTAGAATACTCTTCGGTTTTATATCGGTAGATTTCATTGATTTTCTTCATATCTAACCAATAACACTCTCTGATATGAAGCGATAATACACTTAGTCTATTGTTGATAGTCCTTACTAAATTCTTGGATCCTTCATTTGGCGCAAGAATCCCGCGAGCACATCGTAGAGCTGAGTAAATAACGACTGCAAAAATGGAAAAAATCATAAGTCAAAACTGAAAATTCAAAAGTCAAAATATTAGTCATATAATAGCTTACTTGGATCTCTAAAGGGTGGAAGCAACATTTGCAACGCTAAAGTAGTTGTATATTCACTCTCCATTGGCCTATTTAACTTTACAACCTTTACTGTTTATGCCAAATCTAAAAACGCATAAAACATATTTGGTAATTCTTCAGTAAAAACTTTCTCCATGATTACAACACACATACATTACTTTGGTATCGTCTTGCATGTTAGCACACAACATATAAAAGGGATGTCATTTATCCAAGCCACATTTTCCTTCATGTATATAACTAATACACTTGTATGGGTAAACATCATTATGTGATTAACATATATCTAGCAAATAAATGTTTAGTGATATTTATGTGAAGTAATATTTATTTCCCTTTCAGCGCAACTGACTCTATTTTAGGTACTTATTTATATTCCCACATAGTTTTCTTTTTTCTTTTTTTCTTTTTTTTTTTTTTTTTTTTTTTTTTTTTTTTTTTTTTTTTTTTTTTTTTTTTTTTTTTTTTTTTGGGCATTTATATTTCTACATAGTACTATGACGGTGTTTATTTAAGCTTATATGTGGCTTATGAGCTTATTTGTGTTTCGGCCTATGATATACTTATATAAGCCCACAAGTTTGAAAATAAGCCGGATAATTGGGGCTTATAAATCATAAGCCGAAATCAAATAAGCTCATAAGCCCACATATAAACTTAAATATACACCCCCTATGTAAACATAGTTATTTCTCAAGTTTTTGTTTCATGGGCACCACCGGTTGTCACTATATTATTATGAATGAGATATAACATAAAGAAGATTATTTGGTGCCATTGGTGCATAACCATTCTCACGGCTGAAGATGCCATTGGTGCATTCACGGTTAAATTAAAGGAAACTTGTGTAGGTATCAACAAAATATATTCCTTAGGCTTCCGTTCGGTAAAATACCAAATTATGTGAACTAAAAGGTCTACAACTTGTCTTGCTTTTAGAGAAAACTATTTGCTTATCCGTAACACAAAAGCTTTAACTGATTGTCAATAGAATAAGGCAGCGATATACATTCCAAACTTTTGATATAGAACCATAAAAACAGGTAATTCAAATTCTTTAGAGGTTAACATCCTAATAACAACACTAATATAAATTCTAAAAGAATTAAGAATGAATGCTTACCGGTTGAATCCTTAGATAATTTTTAAAAGGATAGTTTATGTTGTTTGTCAAACTTCCAGCTCCCGTTTGGCGTATCCGCTTCTGAAACAAAATAAGATACATATATAAGTTTTAGAATCGAACATTAAATATAGGTAACCATATATGTACATTAAGTACTTACTGGAACTCTTGGCTACCTTTGCAACCTGCATATTAGTGTCATAAAAATACATAAGAATGAGACGTTTATAGCTTCTATCTGTTTCTTGATCATTTCAACATTTGGAGGAGACAGCTGACCTTTCGAGGAACCCACGTTGCGCTTCATCAGCATAACCTCTTTCTCGTCCTGTAACTTAGCAGTTTTCATACCAGCTTCCTCCTTACTGCAACAAAACAGCTTTGAGAATTAATTGGCCAATAATTTTGAGACGGTTTTGCTCTTGAAATCATCAAGTGCAAAAAAAGGATGACAAGAAGACGTATGAAACCAACCACTAACAATTATGTAATTAAATATGATATGTTCTACTTTGAAATTTTTGTTCTTTACGCAACAGGTCAACTTAACAATACAAAGCATACAAGTTATAACAGAGACTATTGTAATTTATAAACTGCTATCTTTTTTCTTCATTGTTTTTCCACTATTTGTTTTTCAGATTGATACCACCAGAAAAATACATTTTTTAAGCTGAAGATACACATGCTATATCAAAGAATGTTATAGGCAAGTGGAGCTGTAAGGTCTTTGGCTTCCAAACACTCGAAATTTCAAGACCGCTAATCTTTTTCCACAGTATCTTTCAATTCATGGTCACGATCACACTAAAAAGAAAAAATGGTTTCGACGCGTATGACCCCTGTGACCAATTCCTTTTTAGCTAAACATGGAAACGATATATTAAAGAAAGAGAGTAGAGTAACTGATGTCACTAAACATTTCCAGAAATCGAGAGCAAAAACAATTCGACATACACATCAATAACGCCACCGACACCAGTTTTCTTAGACTTTAACATGTATATATATAATCCTAAAAAAGAAACAAACACCACCTGCAACAAACCACTGCATTTCCTTATGGTTTGCACTCAGGTTGGGTGATTCAGTACATCATTTCTCGTTACCAAAAACCGTCTCACCAACATTTAGAACAGAGAGTTATGGCCTTATAAGGTTTTGAAAACTAAAATAAACCAAACTGACATTATTATATTAGCATCATTTGACTTTACCTTACGTGTCGGGTGCCTTCCGGGTTACTCTCAATAACATCAAGTGCTATATATCTCGGCTAATGAAGCCATTAATGACATTGAGACACTTTTGATTACAGACCTTTTTTGGAGTTGTTAATAACTTGAAGTAATTGTCATTCATGGCTTGAAATCTTTCCTCTGCCCTAAACCAACAAAAAAATAGGCATTACGGAGCAATCATGGAATTTTTCGATCAACTTATTTAGCCATTTTAGAATGTATCTTACGCAGAAACAACAGTGTAGGCGAACTTAAATTTTTACTTGTTACAGAAGTCAGCCATTATTAAAAGTGAGTTATAAAGTGAAAATATATATACTAAAAGAAGTGAAAGCTTAACTTGAATTTTCAATCTCATAAACAGTTAGTTGCATGTGTAATAGTTAAGTTACCCGAAACACTCAATCGAGACATGTAGAACCTACTTTAGTTGAGTTGTGTAGTGACAACATACCCATCTGGGTGAGGCACCTACTGCCCATCAAAAAGCTTACTCAGACGCTCACGTCCAATAGCAAAAAACCACCCATTCACCTAAACACCACGTGCACTTGTCACTTTCAGCCAGCAGGTGTGTGTTTCTAACTTTAGTCTTTCATTGTAGAAAAAAAGCGTTACTGTTGGTCGCCGTCTCCCAAGTAAGTGTGCGTCGTCGGAGGTCCTACAATAAATAAAGAAAGTATAATAGTTAATGATGACAGTAGGTAAAGAGAAAAAGCATACCAATGCATCAGTAAGTTAACATTACGGTAACATAGCATCTAAAAGGGCATAATCAGATAACTCAACCTGTACCATAAATGACCCATTTTGCCACCACTAAGAGCTTTCAAGTAGAAAGACATTTAAATTTAGAGCTATAAAAAACAGATAATCACCTGAACTGGTCACTCTCTGACTCAATGTCCTGTTTCAAACAACTAAATCGTTATTTCAGTTCTCACAATGTCTTGATTAACAGATGTAACAATAAGTAAATGGAAATTTAACTTTACGCATGACCTGTATAAAAACAACCTGTTTGAGATTATTTGGTTTTTACGGCCAGAGCCTGTGATGCATGATTGGAGGGCTGTAAATTACACACACAAATAAGCCAATGAGAAAAGGAGTAGCATGTAATAAATATATGAGTAAGGTATAATACAGGGACCTTGATAATTTTTTACTGAGGGAAGTGCGTGATCCAGTTGGAGCATAAAGATAGCGACCATTCGCAGCAGCAAAAAATGCTTTTCCAGACGTTGTTGGGAACAACTCGCCCTTTGCTGTCTATTCACACCTACAATGGTATCAATTATCATTTAGTATAAGATGTTTGAAAATGGTGGGACAGTTTTAAAGAATATGAAAATAAGAAAAAAGAAATGTGACTAAGTAAATATGTTGCACCTACAATGGTGTTAATTATCAGGGGTTACAATTAGGCATTCTAAAATAGTTGCGCTATTTAAAAGGGAAAAAACTTTACATTTAAAGCTGCATTAACTTAAGAGCAACATAAGATATGTAGCCGCTTGCCTGTGACTGATGATCGTATGCAACTTTTCTGACCAAACAGAGGTTCGCATACATTCTGAGTTAGGCTGTTTTTGTTCAATGAAAGGTGTGTGCAGGTTAAAAAAAAGGAAGGAGTGTTATTAAATAAGTGATGAGACACAGTTTCCAAAGTATCATAGAAATAAGTATTTGTATAACCTGGTATGAGAACCGGTGCACGCATATTGCCACTGTGCGAAGCGAAACTGTTTGTTGGCATCTCGTTGTTCATACCTAAGATAGTAAAATCCATCAGTGAATTAATATAGGATGATCCATCTGTGAATTAACCTGAGCTTATGATACATAAAGTAGATAGTATCTTCAGAAACATAATACATAAATATTTTCTTCGTCTACTACAAACAATATCTAGAAATCTAAATGTCTGCAAGGATGACAAAGAAAGAGGAAGAAACTGCACTGTGATAAGCTCTTCATTATTGATTCATGAGAATATAAATTACTCCAAACAATATCTAGAAATCTAATTGTAACAACGATTACCAGATGCAGCCCGTCGTCATCGACTTTCGTGAAAGTGAGGCTCAGAACGCTGATTCCCCACACCTGTAAGCGTAACATTAGACACATAACTACTATACTGTAAGGAATAGTTTTGAGACAAAAGACGGAGAACATCAAATTCATACCATTTTCACCGTCAGGAGCTTCAGGGATCGGCGAAACGTTATCAGACTGACCATTTGCAGCTACAAAAAGCACCAGGTACCCGGTAAAGTAATACCAATAATACCATATCCCTACTTTTAGGCAAATTACCTTGGTTAGAAAATACTATAAATGCTTACCAGCGGGTGTTGTCATACGGGATAGCAGCAAAGAAGATGCAAACCATTGACGACCACGTGGGGAAGAAAAGGAATGATCAGCCGGCCGGGCATGTCCTGATTGAAAATCTATATTCAAAGGCATATTTGATGAGCCTGCAACCATTAAGAAACCAATCAGTTGTCTAACAAATAAGTAAACACACGTTTGCAAAAATGTATAAGAAAACCGTAAAGCAAATAACAGTCTAAAATCCAATCCTCTAAAATAACTAACACTCCGCGTAGGAACCGGCTCACTCGATTCTGTTTCAGATATCAGTGACGGATCGTTTGTGATAGTCCTCCTCACTTTATTTATATTGTTGTCACATGCCTCCTGTTGCAAAAACTCTGCCTTTCTCTTTAAATGACGGTCGGCTGAATTATCAGCAGACACTAGTCCTTCATTTAAGGCAACAACTGGTGTTGATACACCTACGACTCCCAACTGACCACCTTCACCAGATTGACGACATACCAGTTGATCAACCACAGGCTGGAGATCACGGGAAAAGCTACCAACCATCCCACATTGTGTCGACCTAAATCGAACACCATCATGACAGTCGCTTAAGTTGTGAGTAACAGCATAATCATTAGCACGGGCATGCCCATCATAAGCCCTAAAAGGTTATTTTTTTAGAGTGCTCATGAAATTCATTTAAGGATATTGCATTTTGTACATGCATCAAAGGAGAAATCCAGAAACCCCAAATCCATGAACTCGGGACACTATCTGTTACAACGCAGGAAGTAAAAAAAAGGTCAAGAATGTTGAAAGGACAAACATCAGTATATACTGACATCGAATTTTGATTGTACCTCTTGATATCACATATCCACGAAGAGCAATAACAATTCAACAGTGCAAAAGAACCAAAGGTATCAAGACAGGATAAAAATTAAAATAAAAAAAAAAAAAGTATTACCACGATTTTGTAATGCTGATAACAAAAACTACACATAGTATTGAACATAAAATAAAGTTCACTAACCACTCTCTCCTGCTCAGATGATCAACCTGCAAAGCATGTAAAAAAATGTTTATAAATCGATTTGCTTTAGCCATTTTAGAGAGTTGTAGAAATTTAGGGTTTGTAAAATAATATATACAACATAAATAAAAGAGTACATATAACTGATACGAAAAGTTTATACCAAAAAAATCATACCATGTAACCCTGTTGCTTCCATATCCTGGATACGATATTACCAACGACCTGCACATCAAATCAGAAAAGGAAAAAAAACATCGTGTGCGTGATGAGATGAATGAGTGATATTAGGGTTTTGGGAAGAAAAAAAATATACGTATACTCCGTATCATAATAGACTGGGCTTTATTTTACCTCTATAGTAGATCAGGTATTATTATAAGATATAAACCAAGACAGTTCTTTAAAAAAGGGATGGAATATGAATATAGATCATCCAGTAACAACCGTAACAACATACGGCACCTTCTCATCGTCCGCACTCAAACCAACATAATCACCAACATCAATCACCAACTAACCATGAATCACTACACCAAATACGACGACGGGCGACGAGGTTTTTCGCGGGGACATAAATGTCCCCGCCGAAAGTCGCTAAACGACAAAAATGGTGCTGAGGTGGCACACAACCTCGCTGACCGTTTACTAGATTTTCAACGCACACTTTCGGCGGGGACATGTCNTTCGGTCATTAGAATTGTCAGAGTAGTTAGTATACTCACGTAGTCACGTAGTCAATATATATCAAGTTGCGCAAAGTTGTATATGCTACCACGAGGACCACCAATACCAGAGATTCTATATATACTACACCAAATAGGACGACGGGCGACGAGGTTTTTCGCGGGGACATAAATGTCCCCGCCGAAAGTCGCTAAACGACAAAAATGGTGCTGAGGTGGCACACAACCTCGCTGACCGTTTACTAGATTTTCAATGCACACTTTCGGCGGGGACATGTCCCCGCCAAAAGTAAGCACACTGTTTGCCAAATGCTGAGCTGGCACACAGACTTGCTGACCGTTTACTAAATTTTCAACGCTTTCTTTTGGCAGGGACATGTCCCCGCCGAAAATGTATTATCATTTTTGGTCACGTTTGACGAAAATAGTCCATCTAAATTGTACGCGGGAATTATTCCCGCTTTTACTTTTAATGGGGACATGTCCCCGCTAAAAGTTTATTATCATTTTTTTGTCAAGTTTGACCAAAATAGTGCCTCTAAATTGTACGCGGGAATTTTTCCCGCTTTTACATTTAACGGGGACATGTCCCCGCTAAAAGTGTGTGTTCCAATTATTTTGGTCAAACTTTGCCTGCCAAACTTTTCTATATAACTCAATACACACATAACACATGCTGAGTATCTAAAATTCGTCAATCAAAAACACAAATACAGACATGACTTGGCGTGGTTGCACAGTTGAAGAGGAGTACTCAAAAATATTGTCACACGAGCTCCTCTTTAATGAAGTGGAGATACATTGGGGTTGGGCAGTTTATGAGGAAAATGATTCTTTTAGGGACGTTAATCCGTGGATGAGAGACAGGATTATCGAATGGTGTAGGAAAAAG
>LBNU01029406.1:39107-52086 GCA_014162995.1 Artemisia annua
AACAAGTTCATTAGCGGGCACATATCCCCGCTTAAAAGTGTGACATATTTTATTTATTGTCACACTTTCAACGGGATACGTCCCCGGCCTGAGAAGTGTACAACATCTTTCCCATGTTTTTTTATATTTTGTTGTACAACCCATTTTTCAGACGGCGGCGGACATGGTCCAGCCTGCGCAACACTAGACGTTCGCCAGGGGCGGTGCCAGCTGCCATGGTGTTGACCAGGGACGAAACGGATGTGGGACCGCCACAAGGTCACCCGCGGGAAAAATGTGGTGCGTGCCCCGCCAAAGTTAACAGCCGACCAGGGGTTTTGCGCCGCAGACTTTCGGCTGAGGAGATGTCCCCGCGGAAAGTTCTTTGGCGGGAGAGCTCCCCCGATAAGGGTCTTGTCCCCGGCCGAAAGTGGTTAACAGTGTAGTGATTCTTCGATAAGGAGACAACTATAATCAAGAGACATAACTCGATCATTTTTCTAAAGTGGATCATTGCGCCAAACATTCAGCGAAAATCATAAAAGGGAAGAAATAACTAAAAACACGGCATCAATAACTTTCATATTTGGTCCAACGCATGACCCCTTCGTTAACCTAATTTTATGTTCTCTTAGGAACACATGTATTTTTTGCTAGGCAAGAGGAACTATTTGTAACCAGAAGCGATTATGGGAAATTAAAATTCGACACGGATTTGGTGCTAAAAGGGGTATGGTGAACGTCACTAGTCTGACCAAAAATTCTAGGATAAAGTTAGTGTCAGTGGTGATACATAAGATTAGTAGCATATATAAAAGGTTGTTGGTCACGTAATTAGACTAGTTTAAGCAAACAATAAAGGTAAAGCTTCATAGCACGTATTAGGCATTAGCATTTAAAAATGGTACGTAGTTGCTGGATGTCTGTATCTTGGTATGAACTCACAACCATTGTAGATAATATACAACAGAATAATACTTGTTATGCTACCCAATGCACACTTGCAATCTATTTTGGTACACCTTTTTATTTGTTTTGTGTTTGCACATAGAGTCAAAAATCTTTTACCGTCTTAAGTTTACTGTTACTATTTAACTCAAGGTTTTCAACGTTTGATAACATATAAATATGAGCTAATCACTCAGGATCGGTTAAGTTGGTAGATAGAAGTCTCTATTAAGAGATCTAAATTTGAGTTCCATTTGTTGCAAATAACGGAAGTGATCATCGAGACGTACAACTTCGTCACTTAAACAGATGGCTTAATCCTATGAGACTACCATGCATAATACGTTAAATTCTGTTGAGAAGCTCCACTGTCTCAGGTGCAAGAAAACCAAATATCAAAGGAGAAAGGAATAAAACATGTTGATTTTCAATGCACGATTTCTCGTGTTTTTTCACTTTGTACGAGGCGGCTTTTAAAGCAGCATGTCCCACTATAAAACCCCGGTTACTCAAACTCACGAGAGGAGAAACCCCGGTCAGATCCACACACGCATGTTTCCCTCCAACCCATCCAAAAATCAAAATGTCTGCCGGCCTAAGTGTGGATCTTCCAACCAACAAGTCAGTCAAAAAGTTCACAGGTGCTTCTTTCTTGGCAGAGATCCCGGCACGCCTACATATGTCAAAAAGGACATCCTTAACCATATCGTGTCTGTACTTGAAAAAGGCTAGCGACGCAGCTTGTTGTTTGTTTGCCTTCCTACTCTGTAAATTATCCTATGAATCAATCAAAAAGTGAAAAACTATATTGATACATATACTGATTACTGTAAGTGATTTTAACCGTCGGTGCAAATATAAAGATATCTAAACTAAACGGTCTTTTATGATTTAGTGATAACAAATATGTAACTTGTATTATATAACATAAAATGCGTAATTAAGTTACTCGTAACCATAACTCGTCAAAACATATATTCTTCAACACTTCTTGTCTTCGGCGTCTAGAGTCTTCTCGTATTTCAACACAGGTTCGAATATGTTTGTCATGTTGTGTTATGATCAAAACAACTAAATTTATTTAAAGTCATTAAGTATTTACAGTTTCAATCATTCTCTTTCTAACCCTATTTTACATTTCATACAAGGTATGAACATGAATTTACAAACTAGCCTAATGTTTAATGCTGCATTTATTTCATATACATGTATTGCATTAAAACACTTTCATCATCTTCTAAAATCCTAATCTTGCATCATTTTACAAAATACATCCTAAACACTTGCACCATTTTTATAAAAACTCTTTAAATGATTTATATAAATGTATTTCCATCTAGCAAGAATCTTTCAATTAAGAAAGTGATTAGTTTACATAAACCTACTATTAAGAGAAAGCATATTTGGTTTTGGCAAAGAGATTAAATCACTTTGGATTTTGAATAAGTAAACTTTCATAAAAATGCATCTTAAACACTTGCTCTATTTTTACAAAAACTCTTTAAATGATTTATAAAAGTGTATTTTCAACTAGCAAGAATCTTCTACTTGAGGAAGTGATTCAAATTTGAGTTCACCTAGTTTACATAAACCTCCCGTTAAGGGAAAGCATATTTTGTGTTGGCAAAGAGACCAAATCACTTTATTTTTTAAATAAGTAAAATTCTATAAACACTTACAAATCCAAACATTATTCGCCAGTCAAAAACACATTTTTATGAGCCTTTTAAACAAGTGAACATTTGTGAAAAGATTGATAACATGTGACGAAACCAACTTCAAAACAGATAGAAAACACCTAGATGGATCCTGTTTGGCGGACGGATCCTATATGGATCCGTTGTGTGTTGTGACAAGTTCTATTTTGCCTATTTATGACACCATCCAGTCATCCACACTCAAACCAAGCGTTTGCAATGTAACGAGACACATTCTCAAGTTTTCAAAAACCCTCACAAATCCTTAATCATAATGCTTCTAACTCTTATTTGTTGAATACACATTAACATGTCATGATTCACCAAAACAAGTCTAGAGCTCTTATCACCTTCTATCATTCAAAGCATACTAGCATACGAAGATCCACCACAACAAGCTTAGAACTCTTGTCATCTTCATACATTGGAAGCTTCTTATCAAAAGAATATCAACCATATCAAGCTGAAAGTTCTTAATATTTACATTAGGCATCCATCTCCATTAGACAATCATGGCTTAGATTACCATTATACAACACCATTTATTACCTACTATATTCCAAACTATAGGTTAGGTTTGTTTGTATTTAGGCCTAAAAACACACGAGTTATATGTTTGGTATGTTTATGCTTTAAAACACATGCAAGGGTAGTAGGTTTGTTGTGTTTGGGCAATAAAACACAGCTGATTTGGTTTTACTTGAAGAAGAATTCGATATCTAACTTTGTATTGGTAAACTTGTAAGCGACGTTATAAGGTTTTCTCCGGCAAGAAAAGAGTTTGTTGAATTCGTGAAGTGACTCTCGAGTATGGAACTCGAGGAGTGGAGTATGGGTAAGAGGAGCTATGCGGCGAACCACTATAAGTTATCATGTTTGATTACTCTTTTATTATTGTCTTTTACTTGTGTTGATATGTTTTCTTTCACGTTCTTGATTATTATTATTGTTGTTGAATTATTATTGCTATTTATTATATTGCATCATATTTGATCAATTATTTGATACAAGAAATTAAATTTTTTTAGAAGAGTGTGTGTTCAACCCTTTTACGTCACGTTAACCTGTCATAATTAATAAGCACGCAGGTTTTTAAATTCAAGTTTATTTGCTATTTAACTTATCTCCTTTAAACAAAGTTCCAAATTAGCTTTAGCTCTTACTAGTATAGAATTAGCAGCCGTCAATCTTTTACACTTTGGTTGCCACTACTAGCGATAAATAAAAAAAACGTCTTTGTCTTATTGGGCGCCGCTTTTCTTCTTTTAGTTGCATATAAAAATTAAAATTTATGTTCGGAGTAAACTTCAAAATACATCCGTGTATTTTACCCAATTTCGCACCATACATTCTTCTCGAAAAAGTTGCAACAAATACATCCCTCCGTTAATAAAAATGAACCACTATACATCCCTCGGTTAAAATAAGGACTAACGGTGCAAATTTTTTCTCCGTTATCTCCTAACGAGATAGAACACATTTGCACTGTTAGTCATCTGGGTTAAGGGTATTTGCACCGTTAGTCTTTTTTTTACGTTTCTTCTGCTTTTTTACGTTTTCATCCGTTTTTTTACGTTTACGCCCGTTTTTTTACTTTATCACCCGGTTTTGTTACGTTTTCTTCCGGTTTTTTACGTTTTCGCCTATTTTTTTACGTTTTCGTCCGTTTTTTTTACGTTTTCGCGTGTTTTTTTACGTTTTCGTCCGTCATTTATGTTTTCGCCCGTTTTTTTACGTTTTCGTCAGTTTTTTTTACGTTTACGCCCCTTTTTTTTACGTTTTCACCCGGTTTTTTACGTTTCCGTTCGTTTTTTTACGTTTACGCCTGTTTTTTACGTCTTCACCCTGTTTTTTACGTTTTCTTCCGTTTTTTTACGTCTTCGCCTATTTTTTTACATTTTCATCCATTTTTTTACGTTTTCGCGTGTTTTTTTACATTTTCATCCAGGTTTTTTTACGTTTTTGTCCGTTTTTTATGTTTTCGTCCGTNAGGACTAACGGTGCAAATGTGTTCTATCTCGTTAGGAGATAACGGAGAAAAAATTTGCACCGTTAGTCCTTATTTTAACCGAGGGATGTATAGTGGTTCACTTTTACTAACGGAGGGATGTATTTGTTGCAACTTTTTCGAGAGGGATGCATGGTGCGAAATTGGGTAAACTACAGGGATGTATTTTGAAGTTTACTCTTATGTTCGTGGTGCGTGATATGTTAGACTTAAACATAAATTATCCACACAAAACGTGTAGATTGGCGGGGACACCTTGACTTCGGGTGTCTTTTGACACCAGCCATTGTTCACTCCAAAAAAATAGTTCCGGGCAACTCTCCTGACCTAGTGGAGCATCAATTGAAGTGAGCCGAGACTCTCGGACTCTTGAGATCTTATCCACAAAGTCTCTTCAGTGAGCCCATAAGTTTTGCGGAGGTAGGTACCTATTTGGGAGCAAAGTGCCAGGGATAGATTCAAACCCGGGTCTATTGACTTAAGAATGAAAGCCCCACCCACCGGACGCCCAAGTGCTACTTAAAGATAAATTATATTTCTTTCTAATCTATAATTTACTTCTGCTGCTCGATGTTTAACAGGAGATGAAATACATTTAGAAAGAATTTTATCTATAGAACGATGAGTTGGGAAGATACAGTGTGAGATAAAACATTTGAGCATTTTTATAATTGCTCGCCTTTGTATATACTTTTCTCGAATAAACAGTTTAGGCTAAACAATAATATTCTGACAAGAGGTTAAGGGTTCGATCAAGTGGTTAACACCCTTGTCTCAAGAGATAGAGGTCAAGGGTTCGATCTTTATTTCTTATAAAGCTCGAGTTTCTTTTCTACTTTTGGTAAAATTGAAAGCAGTCTTTCTACCTTAGATAAAAATAAGACTGTTTATATCTCAATCTCTTTCGTACACCGTAAAGGACGAGTTTGAAAAGGATACTTGAAGTTATTTACTTTAATAATATTTTGACTATTAAAACTGCTATCAAACAATCACAACCATATTTTTTACTTTCCCATTTATATATTTAAAAACACTCGAGACATGCGCTCACTAACTCATTTGCTAATTGGATACTAGCCTTATCCATTTATTAATAGTTCTTTATTTCATCACTAATCTTGTAGCTTTTGCTAATTAAATTATCATTGATGTCATTAGTCAATTTTCCACATGTTGCCTAAAAATCATCTCTCACTTTTTTATTTTTTAATAAGGGCGGTGATAAATTCACGGATGAGTTTACTAGGCACACGGCATTTTTTTTTTCCCACATGCTTGGCTGCTTCTTTTTTCGCGGTTTTATGTCTATCAATCAACAGAAACCCGATCTGACCCGACAAACCGGGCCTAACCGCATGAAACCGACCTTATTTTTCAGTTCTGTATAATTATTTCGGTGTTACTCGGTACGGTACGGTTCGGTTCGGGTCGGGTCAAAGCACAACTATTTGTGTCGAACTAGCTAAACCGACCCGAACCGACCTTATTCAGTTTGGTTTCGGTTTCGATAAGTTTTACTTGATTCGGTTCTCGGTTCACGTTTTATCCTTAATTGGTTTCGGGTCGGGTTAGGTTTGACCCATTGCTCGGCCCTACTATCACACACCATTTCTAGGCTCCCGTAACATGTAGTAGTTACTTAACTCCAGCTCTCCAATTTTAACGATGGTTATGGGCATGTGATGCTGCCCTCGTCATCACCACGTCAGTGTTTGGAACACAATGGACTTTTTGTTTGTGAGCCTCGTCGCATATACTTTTATCTTCAGTTTGAACAATCCTTTCCTAGTTTCAGATTTTCTTTCAAAATGTTATACATCATCAATCACCGTGTCTCATACCCATTGCAAGATGATTAAGCACCGGGGGAACGGAACTGAGATAAATTAACTAACCGTTTATTAAAACTCTATGCTTCAACTTTTGTTTCAATAAGGAAAGAAAATATTGTGTAAAAGTACTTAGCATTAAACATTATCTTCAACATGCTCAAACTAACCAATACATTATGGACAGTTAGCAATATGACTCAGATGATCAAAAGTCCAAATGACTATTTTGTTAGATTCGGGGTTTAGAAAGATGGCTTTGCAAAACGAATTTTTGCGCTACTACTTGTTACTTCAAGGCGAGTGATCTCTGTCCTTAAAGCAATTTCGCCTCCACCGTTCTTTTAGAACAATCGTGTTATGGGTTACTGACGAATTGCCTCTCAAGATACAATGAAGCAACGTATGTAGCAATTATCAACACTACACGATGGTGGTGATAATCCGGATGAACTACCGAGTTATCGGGGATTTCAAGACACTAAAAATAATAGTTCTATAGCACTATTATGTATAGCAATCGGGTATATTGAAAATAAGGTTTTGTATGTGTTTGTTTTTGGTTTTGGATGATCAAAAACGTTGGAATAATGGCCCTATATATAGGCATGCTCGTGACCATTCAAATAGTCACAATGGTTCACCAAAAGGTGCAATTAGCGACGGTTTAACGACGACTTAGCGACAGAAAAAGCGTCACTAACTGAAACCTTTTCTAACAGTCGCGATGGTTCAGTCAAGGACACCCTTTTAACAGAAATAACTGCCACCTTTGACTAATAGACGCGTTTTATTGATATGATGTTTAATTAGCTACGGTTTTGTGACAGAAAAACTGTCACTAATTGCCATTTCGTTGGTCACCACCAAAACACAACAAACCCTTACCTTCCTTGCTAAGACACAACCCAAAAAGACACTTATGTTTGTTTTGAAAATAGTTTGCTAGCAATCCCCCACCATTTTCAAAATAGCCATAGTTTTGAAAGATACATACGACCTAACCCGATTCAGAAATCCCCGGGGGTGTTATGCATAAGTAAAGATGGAATATTACACCTTGAATCTTTACGTAGTGAAAGCGCTCAAGCTTAACTAGGGTAAGAATGGTTGGACCAAAGCCATTGAACCATCTTCCTTTATATGTTAAGCGGAAACGCTTCACGCATATCCTTCCTCTCGTTCATTCAGTCCACTTTGTGCCGACCCGTTGAAACTAGCCATGGGTCTATATCTCGGTTTCTCAGAATGCTTTAGAGCCAAGCCCTTTAGCTCATAGGAAGTGGCCTCACTTCCACATTCAGATAGGTGGATATTATCAGGAATGTTACCGTAGCTTAAACATCCCAACACAACATGTGTTATAATTCCATTAAGAATTTTACAATTCACCCTTATCTTACACTACGGTTCAAGTTCTGCTAACCCTGGGATGATTATGAAATTTGTAGAACTCCAAGTCACGTTCAGATGATGTACTTTTGCTTCTCTAGAGACTTGGTGAATAACCAAGCGTCAAGACAAGGTTCCATCATGGGTGACTACTTGTACGTGGGCTTANCTGACCCGTTGAAACTGGCCATGGGTCTATATCTCGGTTTCTCAGAATGCTTTAGAGCCAAGCCCTTTAGCTCATAGGAAGCGGCCTCACTTCCACATTCAGATAGGTGGATATTATCAGGAATGTTACCGTAGCTTAAACATCCCAACACAACATGTGTTATAATTCCATTAAGAATTTTACAATTCACCCTTATCTTACACTACGGTTCAAGTTTTGCTAACCCTGGGATGATTATGAAATTTGCAGAACTCCAAGTCACGTTCGGATGATGTACTTTTGCTTCTCTAGAGACTTGGTGAATAACCAAGCGTCAAGACAAGGTTCCATCATGGATGACTACTTGTACGTGGGCTTAAGTCCCATCCCTTGCGAAGTACTTTCATTCAGTTTTCTTGGCAATCCTTTTGTGAAAGGATCTGCTAAGTTCTTACTAGATCGTAAGAAGCTAACGGTGATCACCCCATCATTTATCAACTGATTTACTTGTCTGTGCCTAAGTCCGATATGCCTAGACTTACCATTGTACACTTGATTGTACGCTCGTGATAGTGTAGATTGACTATCACAATGTATAGATATTGGTGGCATANGGGTTGTCACAATAGGTTTTGGCCATATGGGTATGTTTATTAACAAATCCCGTAGCCATTCTGCTTCTTTGCAGCATGAAGCCAATGCCACAAATTCTGCTGCCATAGTAGAGTCTGTTAAACAGCTCTGTTTCTTTGATCCCCAAGACACTGCACCCCCACCAAGAGTGAATATCCATCCGCTCGTGGATGCGTAGTCTTCTTGATCAGTTATCCAGCTTGCATCAGTATAACCTTCTAATACTGATGGCTCTCCGCTGTATTCCAAACCATAATCCATGGTTTTCTTCAAGTATTTAAATACTCGGTTTACAGCATCCCAATGTTCCATGCCAGGACTACTAGTATGCCTACTTAATCTTCCTACGGCATATGCAATATCAGGTCTAGTACATGTCATGGCATACATAAGACTACCAACAACCTTAGCATACTTGTTTTGGGCTAAGATTCTTCCAGTGTTGTAAGTTAATTTAGAACCAACTTCGAATGGAGTGCTAACAGGCAAGCAATCAAAGCTGTCAAAACGCTTTAAGATCTTTTCGATATAGTGAGACTGTGTTAACATCAGTCTGTTTTCCTTTCGAAGAATCTTGATGCCTAGGATAACATCAGCTTCTCCTAAGTCTTTCATATCGAAGCTTTCAGACAAAATTTTCTTTNTTAGTACATGTCATGGCATACATAAGACTACCAACAACCTTAGCATACTTGTTTTGGGCTAAGATTCTACCAGTGTTGTAAGTTAATTTAGAACCAACTTCGAATGGAGTGCTAACAGACAAGCAATCAAAGCTGTCAAAACGCTTTAAGATCTTTTCAATATAGTGAGACTGTGTTAACATCAGTCTGTTTTCCTTTCGAAGAATCTTGATGCCTAGGATAACATCAGCTTCTCCTAAGTCTTTCATATCGAAGTTTTCAGAAAAAATTTTCTTTGTCATTTGCACTTGTTCTAGGTCGGTTCCAAAGATTAACATATCATCTACATATAAGCATATTATAACTCCTTTTCCATTAACAAACCTACTGTATACACACTTGTCTGATTCGTTAATTCTAAAGCCATTAGATAAGATCACTTGATCAAATTTTTGATGCCATTGTTTTGGAGCTTGCTTAAGCCCATACAAGGATTTAACAAGCTTACAGACTTTGTTTTCTTGTCCTTGTATTATGAAACCTTCTGGTTGTTCCATGTACACTTCTTCCTCTAGTTCACCATTCAAGAAAGTAGTCTTGACATCCATTTGGTGAATTATGAGTTTATTGATGGAAGCCAAGGCAATCAAAATTCTAATGGTTGTAGTCCGTGCAACCGGGGCGTATGTGTCAAAGTAATCAAGTCCTTCCTTTTGTGTGAAACCCTTGGAAACTAATCGTGCCTTAAACTTTTCAACACTGCCATCAACTCTTAATTTTCTTTTGAAAATCCATTTGCTCTTGATGGCTTTTGATCCAGGGGGCAAGTCTACAAGAATCCAAGTATTATTTCCTATGATGGAATCCGTTTCATCATTCACAGCTTCTTTCCAGAATGATGAATCATGAGATTTCATTGCTTCAGAGTATGTTTGCGGATCTTCATCCAAATTATAAATTATTGGATATTCCCTTAGCAAACTTTGTCTATCTCCTTCAATTAGATACATTTCAAAATCAGGACCGAAGCTTCTTTGCCTTCGTTGGCGAGTGCTCCTTCTAGGTTCAACTTGTTGATGATTTTGGGAAGAATCATCATCATTCCTTTCAGCAGTTGTAGGAATTTCCGTAGACACAATTTCCTTGGAAAGTTCATGTGCCTTAGGAATAGTTTTGAACCTGTGTTCGTCGAAACGAGCATCTCTAGATTCAATAATAGTATTAACCGAAATTAGATCATTTGGTTCTACTACTATGAATCTATAGGCTTTGCTATTTTGGGCATAACCCAAAAATATGCATTCAATGCCTTTATCTCCTAATTTTCTTTTCTTCGATTCAGGAAGTCGGACTACAGCCCTACAACCCCAAATCCGAAGATAATCTAGTTTTGGAGTTCTTCGTTTCCATAACTCGTATGGAGTCTTATTACTCCTTTTGCTTGGTACTCTGTTAAGTATGTAACAAGCTGTAAGCAATGCTTCGCCCCAATATCCAGATCTTAATCCGGAATAGGACATCATGGAGTTAACCATATCCATCAAAGTGCGATTCTTTCTTTCCGCAATACCATTCTGTTGTGGTGTATACGGAGCTGTAACTTGGTGAACAATTCCCGTAGATTGGAAATATCTAGGGTCGTAGTATTCACCACCCCTATCAGTCCGTAGACATTTTATTTTAGTATCACACTTAAGTTCCACTTCATTTTTGTAGATCTTAAATTTTTCAAGGACTTCATCTTTTGAATGTAAAAGATAGACATAGCAATATCGTGAATAATCATCGATAAAAGTAGCAAAGTACTTTTTCCCACCAAGTGTTGGTGTAGCATGTAAGTCACATACGTCACTATGCACTAATTCTAAGATTTTTGAAGATCTTTGATTTGTAGGAAAAGGTAATCTAGTAATCTTAGTATGCATGCAAGTTTGACAATTATCATTTTTAGAATCTAACTTAGGAATTAGATTTGCATTAGCCATATTTCTCATGCGTTTAAAATATACGTGACCTAATCTAGCATGCCATAATAAAGAAGAATCAAAGTAAGCAGAACTAGTAGGCATTTTATTGATAGCATCATTGTTAGTTACAATACCAGCAGACGCATTATCAGCGTCGCTTACATCAGTCATGTTTACATCATTCACACTATTGTTTACAACATCTTTAATGTTCAACTTGAACATTCCACTGGTGTGATAACCTTTGCCAACGAACTTTCCACCTTTAGAGAGGATGAATTTGTCAGATTCGAAGACAAGCTTGAAGCCGAATTTGTTTAGGAGTGACCCAGATACCAAATTCTTGCGGACATCGGGGACATGGAGGACATCTTTAAGGGTTAGGGTATTGCCAGAGGTGAACACCAAATCGATTTTACCCTTTCCTTTCACTTGTGCAGTTGATTGGTTTCCCATGTAAAGCATAGAGTCCAATGGCTCGTATGTTTTGAACATGGACTGGTCATTGCACACGTGCCGGGTGGCTCCAGAGTCCACCCACCAAGATTTCTCTTCTTCGAGGGAGAACGCCTCGGATATCATTGCAACAAAGTTGTTATCTTTGTTTTTGTCTCCATCTTGTTTCTTCTTTAAGGCGCGGCAGTCCCGCTTAATATGTCCCGGCTTTTTGCAGTTATAGCAGATGACATCCTTTTTGTTCCTTTTGGACTTCTTTTTGTCCTTGTCATCGTGCCTACGTTTCTTTCCACCAGTTTTGGAAGATTCTCCTTTTTCCTCCACGACGTGTACCTTGGACGTGTCATCGTTTGCTTTGTTTTCCAAACGATATTGTTCTTCAATAAGAAGATGCTTACCAAGGTCTTTCAAGGATAAATCATCCTTACGATGTTTAAGATTTTTCTTAACATCTTTCCAAGTGGATGGGAGTTTATCAATAATGGATGCCACTTGTATGGATTCATCCATATTCATGTTGTTTTGTGTAAACATACTAAGAATGTGCTCAAGTTCATACATTTGGTCCATTATAGGACGTGAATCTACCATTTTGTAAGAATTAAATTTAGAAACAATAAATTTCTTACTTGTTGCGTCCTCCGTGAAGTATCGTTCCTCGAGAGCATTCCAAAGTTCCCTAGCCGTGGGATAGTTCTGATAAACGTCGAAGAGTGGATCCGACATAGCATTGAGGATATGGCCACGACAAATGAAATCGTCATTTGCAAACTTGAGACGGTCACGAGATGCAGTCAAGGTCTCGTTTTCAGATTCCTCGGGGTACGGGTTGGTCAGGACATATGCGACTTTCAATGTTGCTAAAAGAAATTGTAGTTTCTTTTGCCAACGCTTGAAACTTCCACCGTCGAAACGGTCCAACTTCATGATGTCGGTTGACATCTGCATCAGGTTTTTGGACGCCAACTTGATGTGGAAATTGCTTTAAGATTGTTAGATTAGGGGTTTAGAAAGATGGCTTTGCAAAACGAATTTTTGCGCTACTACTTGTTACTTCAAGGCGAGTGATCTCTGTCCTTAAAGCAATTTCGCCCCCACCGTTCTTTTAGAACAATCGTGTTATGGGTTACTGACGAATTTCCTCCCAAGATACAATGAAGCAACGTATGTAGCAATTATCAACACTACACGATGGTGGTGATAATCCGGATGAACTACCGAGTTATCGGAGATTTCAAGACACTAAAAATAATAGTTCTATAGCACTATTATGTATAGCAATCGGGTATATTGAAA
>LBNU01029407.1:1995-13005 GCA_014162995.1 Artemisia annua
TTTTTTTTTTTTTTTTTTTTTTTTTTTTTTTTATTTATTTATTTATTTATTTATTTATTTATTTATTTTTTGAAGGTTTATTGTTTCTCGCATTGAAAACTGAACATTCAGATTTTCAACTAAATTTATTAATACTTTACTAGGGTGAAACATCCCTTTTACCAAAAAAAAAAAACTAAATTTATTAAAATAATAATAATAGTAATAATAAAATAAAAAAAGTTTTAGCTTTAACATTTGAGAAATAATTTGCATATTCCCACTTTTTATTGGGACACTCTAATATGTGCATGAGAAGTTGTACTTTGAATGCAATCTGCTTTAATTGTTTGTACATTAAAGTGTCCCAATATTAATTAAAGTGTGCAAATTTCGACGAATTTATTTGAATAAACATAAATGGGTCTTTGTCTAATTTCGACGAATTTACTGCTCTAATTTTGAAGTCGATATATAATGTGTTGTATATGGTTGTAAAGCTATGAATGTCTACTTTTTAGTAAAAAACAGTGATGCTTTTAGAATTTCGTAGAAAAAGTTAGACGTTAAATGTTCGTACTTTTAAATTAACGTTAATCACATGTGATATCTCATGCAAGTTTAAACAACAAAAAATAAAAAGAAAGAAAAAACGAAAAAAAAGTAAAATTAAAAGTATATCAAAATGCCTTATCTACTGAAAAATAATTAAATAGTCGTCACGATTGTGTAATTATATTTGCTTAAGAATTAATAGTTTGTTTTTCTCCAGAAAAATACGTGTATACAGGTATATATTTGTTAACGGTTAAATTTTTGGGGCCTTTAAAATTTTCAGGCCTGAGCGATCGCCCACCTCGCTTACCCTCGAACATGGCTCTGAAGTGCATGAAGTATTCAACTATACGCATTTTTTATGATGTCAGGTGTTTAATATTATCTTCAAGTGCTTGCTTAGTTCATAAAGGAGATAAGCAGTTTTGAATGTTGGGGTGAAACTGCTTATGAGCTTATTCAAGAGTAAATAAGCACTAAAAATAAGCAAGTACCTGCTTGCTTAAAGCAAATATAAGCATTTTAAAAAACGCGATTACGAACACCCTTTAAAGAATTTCAATCTACTAGAGGATAGTAGAGCAAGCTACCAGAATCAGCTCAAAGTTTTAAACTTTCAATCATGTCAAGATAGTCACTGTTCAAATCCATAACATAGAGCACTAACTTATAAGTTTTTCTGAGTAATATTTTTTAGAAAAGTGGTGCCCTAAGCGGAATCGCTTTCCGAGGTCTTTTGATCTTGGAAAGAATTAGTGTATCATCATGTAAACCATTCTCTGAATCTTTGCCATTGCCTTTGCTTACGTTGTTATCATCTTTAGCTTCTTCTGTGTTACTTACATCGTTATTATCTGTAGCCCCTTCCATAGTTTTTACATCGTCATCATCAGTAACACCTTCGGTGTTATTTACATTGTTATCATCCATAGCACCTTCGGTGCTTTTTACGTTTTTATCATATGTCACCCATTCTATATTCCCATTTTTGTAAACAGCAGTAATCTGTCAAATTAGAACATATGGAAGAAATTAGTATAGGTCTCGTAAGGTTACAATTTTCTTTTTAAGCACGCAGCTTTAAGATTATTCGGAAGTTAAACACTACTAATCTTGGTCTCAAACTCTTAATGTTGTAATGACCAACACTAAATCTCAAACCACTTGGAATTAGACCAACCCGTAAACTATTAACTGCCCACAATAAAGAATTTTTGATTATTTTTCTATCCAACTATGCTGTTGAAACATTACATACGGGTTTCAATATGCACACACGACCGCCTGATTTAGATCATCACTTTGTACCATAAGGAGGTGACAAAATGTTGAAAACACCTTAATTACATGTTAAACGGGTGTGTATTGTTACATATTCAAACTGGTTGGGTCAGGCTGGGTTGACCTTAAGCATTTCCTCCCACTTTTTATGCATAAAACAGTACACATTTGCAGAGTTGCAACTTGAGCATTTATTGATGAAATATAGCTCAAATTAACTAATTCGACATATGTGGGTCGAATTTTACGCCATTATACCATCTACAGAACATTATAAAGAAAGATTACCTTGCACTCTATACTGCAGTAATCTTCATCTATGATAGTTAGATTGCAAACAATGCAGCAAACCTTCTTCGTGTTGATCTGCTCTTCTTTCACTTGTTGGATAGCCCTCTTTTGTTTTATGTAGAGCACCCTATTATTGTTTGTCTTGTAACTCTGCAGACATCACTTGTTTATCTTTGCACATTATACATCACTGATAGTATATAATAAGGTTTCATAGATTATTTTGTAAATTAATCATTGTGGAGAAAAAATTAACTAACATGACCTCTCATGTCCAAATGGATTCATATGTTACTAACCTGGACACCTGAACAATCAAAATGTTTCTGGAAATCTGGCCGTTTGACAACACAAGAATATGAGTACCTACAAATCTGTCATTAGCGTCATTGTCAGTATACATATAGTGTAGTCTATGTAAATTAAAACGATAATCAGTAATTGCTCACTAACGTTTGGGCATTTTAGGTAACGGGTCGAAACAGACAGTTTTCGTACAGATCAAAACATGTCAAGCTGAGTTAATCCAAAAACTCTATGTCCAAGTTTTAGATAAATAACTAACTTGTCAAGTATGATAACAGAATTTTTGTGACTTCACTGATTTCTTTTCATTCATAAATTGACTTTTAATGGAAATTATATAATAAAAAAACTACTGTATTTTGCTGGTTCAAGGATATTGTCCACCCCTCAATCAATAATTGACACCGCATCTAACACTTCGATCACCATAGTATTATTGTCCACACTGCCGACAAGTCCCAAAGCGGGCTTGATGTTTTCAAGGAAGTGTCAGAGTTGTTGGAGTTAACTCAATACTACCACAGGCGTGTTACTTGTAAAGCCGCAATTATGAATATATATTCTATTGGTATAGATTTATGAGTTTATTGAATGGATGAGATTGATAAAATATAAAATAAAAGGAAGATGATTACTTTACACGGTTTTAAAGTGTGGAATGACCCACAACATAAACTCTTTATATATGGGTATACATATCGTGAGGTCCTCCCTAACGACCAGCTAAGATAGCATTCACTAATACCCTAGCTAGCCAACCCATTCATATTGGCTGTTTTTCCCGAAAGGGGCTCAAGGTATTTCAAGATATTATATCTCCTAAACGATTTCTCCAAAACTTAATACAACAAGTACACAATTTGTTTAAAACGCTAAATGATCGAATAACATCCTACATTAGACAAATATATACACAATAAGTGATTACATTAATCTTGATCATTACATTTACATTTTCAAGATAATACAATACCTGTAAGTGTTCATGTCCATCATGATTCGAACTACATTCATTGCAAAAAGGTTGAACACACTTAATGCAAAATCGATCCAATCTATTAGTCCTATGTGTAGAGCAATCTTTAGGCTCTACAATGTTAATCATATCCACAATCCATGGGGACAACTCTACATGTTTATTCTGCAAATAGTATGCATTAGAATTCTCATTAAAATCCAACCTTATGATCCACTTAAAAAAGTGCGAAAAAATAAAACTTATAGAGTGTACTTGTTTCCGAGACCGGCGTTTGAACCCATTGCCGCTGCAGCCGCCTGTCGAGGTTGCGGTGGTGGTAGTGATGTCTGCCATGGTGATTATTTTCTTGAAGAATATTGAGTTTAAGAGTATATATAGTTGTGGGTATATGAATAGTTTAACCTAGGGTTCGTAGAGTTTTTTTTTTTTTTTTTTTTTTTTTTTTNTTTTTATAAATCCAATTCATTAACGCGAGCATGATCATCAAAGTTTTAATTGAGGCGTTGAGTAACTTACAACATTGCCTTAAGGTGCTTCGTACAATAATGTTTCAAGATGACGCACAAGCGGGCCCGGAACTTTCGTATGCGCGAAGCATTAAAAAACTTGGTTCCAGATAAACCCACCACACAATTTGTGATTGAGCCTTGAAAGGCATTAAGGTACAGTCGCACCAATCAATTAAAAGTTTATGAAAGCTCAAAACTTGGTTTCACCATTATTAGTCCAATTTAATTTTTCTTTTGAAAACTACCCTTGTTATTGCTTACAATTGAATAAACACATAACACGTAACAAGTAATTTAAAAGAAAACATATAATCAACTAATAAATAAATAAGACGGTGAAAACACATAGCCGCATGCAAGCTTAATTAGATAAAACCATAATTAAAACAATTTTAGGTTTAGAATGTGTAACACATAACAAACAAATTGATTTTAATTATAATTGGAGTCTTCCCCAATTTTAGATCTATCTAATTATTATGTTAAACATATACTTGCATATAATAAATAATCCATGACTAACATGCATGTTTCGTCATGGATTCATGCATAACAATTAGCATATAGCACATCAATATGTAACAAACTTAGGGTTCTATCCAATTTTATTAATCAAATTAATCAAAAAACCAAAACCCTAAAACATGTTACAAACCTAGGGTTTCTAATTAATTACAAATCAAATTAATTAATTTAAACCATAAACCCTAATTAGGGCTAATATATAAATCGACCCCCCCATAAATTAGGGTTAGGGTTTTTAATTTTTCACAAAAAATTTAAAGAAAACCCTAGAAACAATAACATGTCAATATAAAACAATCAAAGATATGTTTTTTTATTGGTTTTAGTAAGCAATTACATGTTATACAAGGCTCGTGATGCCACTTTTAGAATTTTATAATTATAACTATCATATATAATAATTAAGAACGAGTAGCACATAATAGCGGAAGCATAGGATCTAGTATAACATATAAAAGTTAACCAAAACATAAATAGAAAACATACCGTATGCAATTCTTGATTGGGGATGAACAAGTGATGAACCCTAATTAGGGTTTATGAAGATCAATGTTAAACCCCTTACCTTTTTGTTTAACGATCTCTTGATAACAACAATAGTGTGTTGTTACCTCGTTCTTGTACACACAAATTAAACCGTGTTAAGGTTTTGCAAGAAACTACACAAGAATTGTTTTTGTAAAAACAAAAATCGAAAACCCTTATGAATAGGGGTGTTTGATCGGTTTGAGAAACAAAGAGAGGAGAAGAAAGTTAGGGATAATTGTGTGTAGAAGAGAATGAATGAAAAACCTAGAAATCCCAATTGTATTTATATGCTAGTAATCTTGGAGTCCAAGTTTGACAAGGATTGGGTTTCCCCTCTCCCTTGGCCGATCGGTGCACACCCAAAGGGTGTTCCGGATCCTTCTTGACTTTCCATGTTACACACAATTATACTTTCCTTATTCTCGTTTAACGATCGTTAGTCATTTAACGGAAAACACTAACGTCCGTTAAGTTCTTGTGTCTAATAATAAATATAAAAATATATTTATTATTTTTCCTTAATACTCATTTGCAATGTGTGCAATCCCGAGGTCTCGAGTTCGATTCTAGACATTTACGTATTAATTCATAACCATATTTCCAACACATAGTACTTTCGAGATCCATGTATTTCTACAAAGTACATTCGAGATCCATGTATTTCTACAAGAAGATGGCACTAAAAATGGATCTGCGGAGATATCATTTGAACACTTATTGGGAGGACCAGATGACATTGACTTTGTGTTATGTGTATCGGTAGGCATGTCCAAAAGATCATACCACAAAGATGGAAAGTTTGTGTATTGGACTACCTTATATGATATTTAATAATCATGGCTGTTTTTATATCATAATTATTAGAACAAATGCTAAAGTAGTTGCAATGATAAATGTACCTAACCCAACAGGTTTCCAATAATGAAATTATACAATGAAACTATATAGAGTGAACGTTGCGGTGCTTATATCATTGTTATAGGTAATTTTCTGCATTATGACATAGTCAAAATGTACAGGCTCAAATGTCATAGCCATGTTATGGGTACAAATGCTATTCGGTTGGCGAGTGTTATATGTTATTATTATTATTATTATTATTATTATTATTATTATTATGCTTAGTGGTGTGTTCGAAAATTTTTATTGATGAAAGTGTTTATGTTATAATAGTGTTATAAGGTATCTGTTGAGATGGCGGGTGTATAACATGTTATAGGATGCAAATGCACCCACCTTAGTATAATTTTAAAAATGAACAATAAAGCATGATATTAATTTAATCACATTAAGTAATCACATTGCAAGCACTAAGTTGAAATATATGGTAGACTAATCTTGTGATTGATTTTGTTAGATTAGTTAAATATGGATGACATATTTTAGTAGTTAACCGAATGCTAATATTCCCTTTCTCAGAAATAAAATACAAGTAAGAATAAAAGAGGATAATATAACTTAAGAAAATAAAATATTTAATTAAAATGTCTATGTTTTTGAAAATTCATATTTGAAAAAGAAAAAAAAAAAAAAAAATGTCTACAACTTATTCTTTCATATTCTTAATAGATCAGCTAACACAGTTTATTGGTTCCAAATTACTTTTACTAATTAGTTTGTATATATCTGACGCAAGTGATCACTGATCAATATGATTATAATGGTATTAAATGTGATCAGTCGATATATTTATTCATTGTTATAGTACTATTATACGTTGGTGTTGTGTCAATTAACTACGCATTTTCACCTTACAAATCAAAAATAAAATTTTGTTACAGGGAATATTTTGTTGTTGTGAAACACATGTAGAGTATATATGTAATAAAGTATTAGAAAGTGGCTTTTTCGTGTAATGTAGTCTGATTGAATTTATCCAGAAACATGGACGTGTCCCTTTAGTTTATCCATTCATTCGCTGGACTGCTAGAGTGACAGAGTGGATTCACTTAATAATTCAAAAATAATAGTAGTATAATACTAGCATTTAAATAATTTTATAAATAAATAGTTGACTACAATTTTTTTCCATTAACCATATTTTTCAATTTTTGGGCTGAGTAATCCACGTAGTTTAAACATATCATCACACAAACATAGATCAGGCAAAACCTTCTCTTTTCAAAGTTTGACATGATCACTTTAAAATTATATGCACATAAATGAATTAAACTTATAATCTCACACATATTAATGTGGTAGTGATAAGCCCACCCACAAATGGTTTAAATAGTCAATTTGTGGGATTAATTTTAACTTAAACTAAAAAAACCCAATCCTGAGTAAATCTAACTCGTATAGTATTATTAAAATTGAAAATGTTGTAGGTGTTAAACTTTGTGCTAAATTGAAAGATACCCCATCCTGAGTTTTTGAGGGATTAATAGTTTAATACCATGGAGAAACAACATTATTTCTTTAGAGTTACAATTTTAATTAATAACTAGTGAGTGCTAGATAATAGCTTGGTTCAAACAAGAAATATTGGATCGTAATGTTAAAAAATGTTAACAACCGATAACCAACCGGCTGCCTTTACATAATGTAGGAGGCCTACACGATTTATTTAGCGGGTGTGGATATGTGAGTGCCAAGGATCGAACCTTTTACCTTGTGCTTATTGATTGTACGTAAATCCCTTCAATACAAGCAGTAGATGTTTTTCAACTTATATTTGGCATCCAAGAATCAGATCGAGCCTTAACTTTGTTCTCATATTAGAAATCCAAGAAACTACACTATTCATTTAATGTTTGGACAAAATGATAACCTTTAAACGAAGACGAGAGCTTTAACCGATTTTTATCATATGCTTTATGAAGTTGGTAGCGACTTTTGTCATATAAATTATAATTAGCCACCTAACCTTTTAATAACTTGGGTACAGCCAATAATCTTATAAGTTTACTTATATAAAACCGACCATTAAATTTCTTTAATACTACTATAATAAACCACCTACTCTCTAATATACAACTTGTGACCGGTAAACCGGTAGTAGCCAGTAAACACACACCCTAAAACTACTATATAACCACCTCATTTCCATGCAAACTAAAATCAACTTAAAACCCTAGCTCCTTCCCTTTCTACTACACTCTCCAAATCAATCTTAACACACCATGCCGATCCGATCAATCGCTGTAGGCCGACACCATGAGTTCACTCAACCTGACACCCTCAAGGCTGGGATAGCTGAGTTTATCTCAACCCTAATCTTTGTCTTTGCAGGGTCAGGGTCAGGCATGGCTTTTGACAAGCTGACCCATGGTGGGGGCGCAAACCCTACTGGGCTTGTGGCTGCTGCCATTGCTCATGGTTTTGCACTATTTGTCGCGGTTTCGGTTGGTGCTAACATCTCTGGTGGACATGTTAACCCAGCTGTTACTTTTGGTGCTTTTGTTGGTGGTAACATTTCCTTGATCCGTGGGATTGTGTATGTTATTGCTCAGTTGCTTGGTTCCACTGTTGCTTGCTTGTTACTCAACTTTGTCACTGGTGGATTGGTGAGAATTCGTACTAGCTTATATTGATTTGCTATATACGATGTTTACTTTATTTAGATTTATTTAGCTTAAAATGGATCGTTTGTATGACAGAAAACATTAGTATGGGGGCACTATAAATTTCTAGAACACAAGATAAAAATTATAAGTATATTATAAATCAGTAAAACACAATTTTATAATTCTAGATTCAACTTTCTTTAGTGGGGTCATCAATCATGATACTTTAGTGAGAGCATAATCATGAAGGAGTTAATCAAACAGGGCCGGTAAAAAAAAAAATAATAATAATAATAAAGATGTCTTGTTAAAGTTTTAGCAATTATGCTATCTAAAAGTTTATTAGCTTGTTTGTGAGAAAAAAGAAATCATAAGTTATGTCTACTTGGTCGATTTGAATGCCTAAGTTTATTCAAACACTTGAATAATGTAAAATATCTTGTTTAATTTGTAAGACATAAACATTTAACAAATTTGAGGAGATGGATTTATGTTTTATAACTCATTCAAAAGAGGTTATGCCTTTTAAATTGTATTATTAAACACTTAGACTAGTACTTAATATACTGATATATTTGACTTTGTTATATGGCAATCATTTGTAAACTTCAAAAATACATAAAATAAGTAAATAAATGTTCCAAGGCAACCAAACACAACTCAAGAGACACATTGACATTGACCCTTTCAAATTTCAATCATTTACCTGCCATGTTTTGGATATTCTTTGTTGACAACCAACACTTGAAATATTTTAACAAAAGAACATGTTTTAAAAGAAAATTTAGAACGTTACTTGAAGTCAAAAGTCTAAAACGGTACATTTCGCTCTTTTGTAGGCCGTTGGTGCTTTTGGATTGTCCGCAGGAGTTGGTGTTTCAAACGCTCTAGTCTTCGAAATTGTGATGACCTTTGGTCTAGTCTACACAGTTTATGCAACCGCAATCGACCCAAAGAAGGGTGAATTGGGAACAATTGCACCCATTGCTATCGGTTTCATTGTTGGTGCAAACATCTTGGCTGGTGGGGCATTCACCGGTGCATCCATGAACCCTGCTGTAGCATTTGGGCCTGCTTTGGTTAGCTGGACCTGGGCCTGCCACTGGATTTACTGGGTTGGGCCTTTGGTTGGTGGTGGTATTGCTGCTCTTGTCTATGAGTTGCTCTTCATTAACCAAACCCATGACCATTTGCCAACATCTGCTTAAGTTGATGCAAAAAAAAAAATGGTTTTTCTTTCGTAAATTTCGTTTGTTTGTGATCGTTGGTGTATTGGTGGATTGTAATTTGTCGATATTGGGTGTGAATTCTGCATTTCGTATGATGTTTTGTAAATTTGGAGGGTTCGGTTGAATATTTGATGTTGATTTCGTTACTTTAATTTAAGAATCGGGTGATTTTTTTTCGTTACTTTAGTGGGAATATGATCATAATTTAATCTTGGCCATTGATTTAAATCTGTCTCGAGTTTAAATACTAAGTGTAGGAGTGAAATTACTTATATTTGATTTAAAATTAAAAGGAGAAAGAAAAGTAAATTAATATCTTTTAATATTGGCCGTTGATTTGATCGTTGATTTGATCTAAAGGCTAATAATTGTTTAACACGATTACTCAAGTTATAGACAAATTGAGAGAATCCTCACCAGTCCATGAATGAGGTGGAAAAAGATAAAGATAACCATGAACTTTTATTTCTTATTTTGAAATTAGCGCATAAAAGTATAAAACTACAATACATGATGTGAATAGAGTAATTATTTTATTACAAAATCACTTTTAAGAATAGGAAAATTCCATATATACCCAAACTGACAATCGAATCCAAGATGCAAAACTGATAATAACATGTGTAGCATTATCTTTTCATTCATTTGTTTCGGACAAGAGAATTCTCTGTTGTCATAATTTCTGAACCTGATTCTTTGTTTATACCAACAAACATTATAATGCATTTCTTTCTCTTGAACTATTCTCTTTCTTTAGAATTCCATTCCTTATCACATTTCCATTCCCTATTATTCACTCGTACCAAAGATTCCCTAATAGTCCCTGTTATGAACTTATGATATACATTTGAACTACTCTGGCACACAGCAATGAATCTACTATGATATATGAACTCATATATTCTACTCTTTTTTTAGGTAAAGGGCATTCCACCCGGTATATTCTACTCTATATTGTAAAAAGATGAAAACATAGATGTTCCTAAGGACCATCTTTAACTAGGCGGTTCAAGTAAAATATCCGGTACGTTACAAGGTATAAGGGGGTTGGCAGCACCTTCGGGGAGGGTCACGGGGAGACTTTTACCGAACGGGAACACCGCCGCCGCCCTTGCGGTGAGCCCAGCGGTGTTCACCGTTAGGGAAAGTTTCCCGAGCGGTGAAGCTCACTTTTCGAACGTTGGGGGGAAGAAAGAGCCGTTGGGAGAGGACCGTTGGGGAAGAAAGAACCGTTACTTTTTTTTTTTTTTTTTTTTTTTTTTTTTTTTTTTTTTTTTTTTTTTTTTTTTTTTTTTTTTTTTTTTTTTTTTTTTTTTTTTTTT